>OLKM01000072.1:87500-90867 GCA_900291075.1 Melanogrammus aeglefinus
GAGACTGTCCCCCCACCACACACACTTCCCCCTATCTGGAGACTGTTGCATGCTGTTTGAAATGGTATTTTAATGACGCACGGCACTGGGAAAACGTAAAATGTGCGCCAAATCGCGCCCTCTTCCCTCGCAGTGGAAGTGGAGATGGAGGCTGATAGAGTGGGCTAGGCGCTCGCACTGGAGCTGTTCCCCGGGAGTTCAGGCAGTCGAGAGGGTGTTTTTATCCACCATTATCCCCATCTGGTCTAGACCCCCGGTTTCTCTTTCTCGGGCTGTTTCAGATGTCAGGCGGGAGTTGTTGTACTGTTGGAGGGTTTTTTGTACTTCATTTCATTGAGATGGGTTTACTCTTAGATGCAGCGTGTTCTCTGTGTTGTGTCGGCTCCCCCCCTCAGGGTGGGTATATGAAACCGTTGCTCGAATGCTGGAGGAGGAACCTAATCATTCCGGTTATGTAATCCAAGGATAACGAACATGCCAACTCACTCCCAGGTCTCTCTCACTGTCTCTCTCTCTCTCTCTCTGTCTCTCACCCACTCCCTCACTCATTCACTCATACTCTTTGTCTCTCTCTCTCTGTCTCTCTCTCTGTCTCTGTCTCTCTCTCTCTCTCTCTCTCTCTCTCTCTCTCTCTCTCTCTCTCTCTCTCTCTCTTCTCTCTCTCTCTCCTCTCTCTCTCTCTCTCTCTCTCTCTCTCTCTCTCTCTCTCTCTCTCTCTCTCTCTCTCTCTCTCTCTCTCTCTCTCTCGTTCTCTCACTCACTCACTTCTCTCTTTCACTCGGTTTCAGCTGAGGTTATCACACAATTATCACGCACGCACGCACGCACGCACGCACGCACGCACGCACAGTGCTGACTTGTGTCGATGTGTTCAAAGTGAGCGAGGCATAATTATGACATCTGCTGTCGGAGAGATTAAGAGCCCTCAGAACTTTAGCAGTGTGTCGCCGACCGAGTAGCACACCAAAGTGTTGACAAACAAAGCGCGCGGGTTTCTGCCGCTGTCTCGCCGCTACCAGCCTCTTTGATACCGGCTTAATTGGAGCGCACGCCAGCCTCTGGTGCAACAGATACACCTAATTAGGCGACTTGTGCGCATAATTAAAACGATGTACCATAACAAAGCTCAGAGCGCAATGTGCACTTTAATGAAATCCATTAGGGCACGTATCACCTGCAATGATCTTTTTGTGTTCTGTGTTCTTCCCCGGAGTCACAGCGTTGTGGGGAGGCGTTTTTTTTCCGTTTTCCGCCGAGACAAAGGAGACAGTCTGTTGTTTTGCTTGGAAGGGCTTCCGGTGTGGTCTGAGGGGTTCGATGCCTGCTGCCGCTCATCAGTAGTGTTGTGATGCACAGGGCTCGGTGACCCTCCTGCCTTTAAAATCGATCTCCATCCCTCCCCCCTCTCCCCCTCTCCCCCTCTCTCTCTCGGCCCCTCTCTCTCTCTCGCCCTCTCTCTCACCCTCTCTCTCTCTCGCCCTCTCTCTCTCGCCCTCTCTCTCGCTCTCTCTCTCTTTCTCTCTCTCTCCCCCCATCCCACCCCTCCCCCCCCTCTCTCCCCCTCCTCTCTCTCTCCCCCCTCCCTCTCTCTCTCACCCTCTCTCTCTCTTGCTCCATCAATCTCCTCCATCTTATCATTCTTCCACCCACCCTATCGTTCGCCCTCCCCCTGCCCTCCACTCTCTCTCTCTCTGCCCATTAAGTCTCATATAACAGATTGACGTGGATCTCCCGGAGTGTGCGGATACAATGTGCTCTGTTCTACTCCTGTCCTGTGTCTTCTTTCATTTTTTGTCTCTATTCCCGCTCAGAGCATCCTGACTCTTCTCTTCAACACACACACACACACACGCACACACACACACACACACACACACACACACACACACACACACACACACACACACACACACACACACACACACACACACACACACACACACACACGTGCACCCTCACTCACATGAAAACACACACATGTAGCACACACTAACGCACACACACATACATACACACACCTAGACACGTGCATGCGCACACTCGTGCACACACTCGCGCACACACATGCATGGGGCACACACACACACACACACATACGTACACAAACATGCATACGCACAAACGTACACTCTCTCACTCACACACTCAGACTCACAGACTCTCACACACACACACACACACACACACACACACACACACACACACACACACACACACACACACACACACACACACACACACACACACACACACACACACACACACACACACACACACACACACACACACACACACACACACGCACGCTCTTCGGTGCATCCCCATCCGTGAATTCCCGCTAATAAGGATACTTAGAGTAAATCCCCTCCGACTTGCCATTCCATGGTGGATTAGCACCCTTAATCTCTCGGCTCGGAGAACAATCGAAGGAGAGGTGGAGGGAGAGAAGGAAACAAAGACTCTGATGGCTGGCCGGGTGCCACCTTGGATCATGAAGCTCCCCTTCTCTTTTCTCTTTCTGTTTGTGTCATTTAGTTGGTTTGTCCTTTTTTTCCCCTCCCGTCCTGGGAAGGAGACAGGTAGTTACTCATCCGCTCTCGCTTCCACCTCCTATCTTCCCATCTCTCAATCCCATTTTTTGTGGCTGTCCATATTTTTCTATTTTCAACGTGCGCCCGTTTCGTAGTGGCGGGGTTATGTTAAAGGCGTCGCCACTAAACGAGATCCCTGCAGACTGCTACGGGGTCCTGTGTTGTTGTTGTTGTTGTCGCCGTCGTTGTTGTGGTCGTTGATGGATTTTTTCCAAACCCTTTGAAGGAAAACCCATTTTGATATCTAATACCTGTAAAGCCGGTCCTGCCTTAAAGTTCACCAAGCGATAAATCAAGCTGTCCATCTCTCCGGCGAGGGCTGCGGGAGGCAACAACGTTTTTTGTTTTTAACAAATGACGAAAGGGAGTTTGATGCCGCGCGCACTTCTCCCCCCTCTTCCCCTTCGCGTTCTCCGCGCTCGCTCCATCACGCATAGAAATGAGCCGGTTTGCACGGGCCCCACTGGAGTCTTTTAGCAATTAGGCAAGTGCCAGAAAAACACATTAATCTAGCTATTATATCTATCCTCGTTAATTTATAGTTTGGTTGGAGACGCTCACTCATTAATTGGCTGTGGTGGATGACACACAGTGAAATCACATTTGCATAGATCATTTTTAAATTGCCAAGCAGCATCCAGCTGGGAGTGCGAAGGGGACCCGCCCCCGATGGGCTTGACGGTGGGTTGGTTCGGTTGGACCGTGGCGTTTCCTGCCTCGGCGTCGGCACGGCCTCTGGATCAGCGGGGGGGGGGGGGGTGGGGTCGGTTCTGTAG
>OLKM01000072.1:90892-98392 GCA_900291075.1 Melanogrammus aeglefinus
TCGGCGTCGGCACGGCCTCTGGATCATGACGCGGGGGGGGGGGGGCGTGGGGTCGGTGCTGTAGCCGTGTGGGGGGCTGGGAGGTTGGAGGAGGAGGAGGAGGGCTCTGACTGGGGAGCAGTGCGGCGCGGCGGCGGGCGCCTCATCCGTGTTTACCGCCGTCGCGGGGAGGACATCAGCGACGGCGTCCAGGTACGCACTCCTCAGGGGGGGTAGGAGGGGGGGTTTGAGCAGGCAGGTGCGGAGGACGTTGGGGGGGGGGGGGAGGAGGTTTCATAAATTCAATGAGGATTCTTTTGAATTTCATCCCTGGAAGGAATTGCCAATTGTCAATTTCAATTTCGCAGGATGGAAATAAAAGACTGTCTAGGTGGGGGGGCCCCCCCGCTGTTGTGGAAATGGAGGTTTGTTCACCCCCCCCCCTGATAGGAGAGGCTCATTGGATGGGGCGCAGAGAGGAGTGAGACGGGCTGCGCCTGAATCAAAAGTTAAATTGAAACACGCGGCCCGACCTTGAACCACTCTACCTTTCCTGCGATGGCCCGCGAGATAATTCCTCCGGCTCTCGCTGTGTGGGCTGGCAGCTCTATGGGGCTGAGTGAGAGAGTGAGAGAGTGAGAGAGGGAGGGAGAGAGAGAGAGAGAGAGAGAGAGAGAGAGAGAGAGAGAGAGAGAGAGAGTGAGAGAGGGAGAGAGAGAGAGAGGGAGAGAGAGAGAGAGAGAGAGAGAGAGAGAGAGAGAGAGAGAGAGAGAGAGAGAGAGAGAGAGAGAGAGAGAGAGAGAGAGAGAGAGATTTTAATGGGGTGGAGACGGAGAAAGGTGGGGCGAGAGAGAGGGAGAGAGAGGAAGGAGGGGTGTCAAGAGGAAGGTTGTAATTATAAACAGAAGGCCTGCTAGATAAAGCGACCGGGCTCTATAGCTTAGCCTCGCGGTGCAGCTCTCCGAGGCTACTCAACGACGACCCACCACTGGTTGTGTGTTAAGGCTTTGTACGGCGTGAGTGTATGTGATGTTCAAACATGCACCTTGGTTTCCCGCGGCGTTGTGCGTGGTGTGAAGGTTAGCATGGCACGGTGTTTGCATGCTCATGTTAAGCCACAGCCTAGCCTACCCACGCGGGGGTTTGGCTATTTTGAGTCTTGTTTTCCTTCTTATTTGCATTTCAGGTCGGTGCAGAACACACCACCTCGCCAGACATGAAAGACTATAAAAGGGCGACACCTTTAGACAGGCAGGGGCAGATAGCATCGCTGACACTGTCACTGACGATGACCACCGGAGCCATATTAGTGCTTATCGGCTCATCACCGGCCCGCCTGATTAAAGCGATTCATTCAGAGGTTGAGAGTAGATGGGTGGTGTGGCCGATTCTCTCTGACCTTTTCTTATGGCTGACTTTCATTAGAAAGGCTGACCGCACAGCGGTTTGTAGAAATAAATTGAAATCACATTGACGTCGTTGGCGTTTTCTTTTTTCTCGTCTCGCACTTAAAATTGTTCAATGTGACCTTTTGTCGAAAGCGACATGAGCAACAGCATTTTCGTTTCAGTTGTCGCCCGAGCGTGCCCGTGTTTACATACACACGTGAAGGCTTTTTGTTGTTGCCGTCATCCATAACAACCTGCTGCTCGATACAAAACCTGGAGGGAAGGGCTTCGAGTCCTCAAGCAACATACAGGTGTGTGTGTGTGTGTGTGTGTGTGTGTGTGTGAGTGTGAGTGTGTGTGTGTGTGTGTGTGTGTCTCTATGTGTGAGTGTGTCCCTGTGTGTATGTGTGTGCGTCTGTCTGTCTTTGTCTGGCCGTTCGTGTGTCCCTGTCCTTGTCTGTGTTTGTGTGTGTATGCGTGTGTGTGTGTGTGTGTCAGAGAGAGTGTGTGTGTGTGTGTGTGTGTGTGTGTGTGTGTGTGTGTGTGTGTGTGTGTGTGTGTGTGTGTGTGTGTGTGTGTGTGTGTGCGCACGTTCAACGCCCTCATTCTTGCGCATCCGCCAAAAACACCCGGAGTCAATTTGGTTTGTCCCAGGCCCACAGGTCACTGTTGGAGGGGTGAGGGTCAGCAAGGGGTCCAGGGGGGCTGCCTCTGTGGATGTAGATCCATCAGCCACGCGTCAGGACCCTGTCCTACAGTACACCCCTGAGCGCCTGAGCAATCTCAGCGCACGCAGTACCGGTCCAGCCCCGATGGCACTCGGGGCTGGACTGGTTTTGGGTTTTGGTTGGGTTTATTTTCCATTTCTTATCTTTCCTTTTACTAAGTGCGCCTGTCACTATGGCAGGTGTGTGCTCGGTGCACGTCAGTGCAATGTGGTCACGTGCACGGTTTTTACCTACGCAGACGCGCAAAAACTGATCCTGATTGGGGCACTTGCACACACCTGTATGCTTGTGCACGCAGACGCATGCACGCACACACGCACGCACACACGCACACACTTTCACATTATGCACATAACTGACCCATCAGCTACACATTTTTAGCACATGCACACACACACACACACACACACACACACACACACACACACACACACACACACACACACACACACACACACCACAACACAACCACACACACACACACACACAACACACACACAGCCCATCACCCACAGACTGATTACACACAGGTTCACACACTCATCTATCTTTCTCACAAACACACACACACACACACACACAACCTGTCGCACACACTGATAACACATAGAACGACACACAACACACACACACACACACACACAACCTGTCGCACACACTGATAACACATAGAAGGAAAGACGTACACACACACACACACACACACACACACACACACACACACGACCCATCACACACACTCACAACCCATCACACACACTCACAACCCATCACACACACTGATAACACACAGGTGCCCACACACACAAACACAGTGACACTTGGTCTCAACTGTCTCTCCCTGTCAGACAGAATGGGGAGAAGGTGAGGAGGAGGAGGGGAGGAGGAGGAGGGAAGCTGGCAGGCTGACTGTCAAGATGGTGGCCGATCATCTCCATGATTTCAAACTTAATTAACCTGGGCAGCTCTCGCTGCTCACCGGCCCATCACAGAGACAGAGAGAGACAGAGCGAGGTGGAGAGAGACTCACACATAGAGAGGCAGAGAGAGACGGAGAGAGAGAGGTGGAGAGAGACTCACACAAAGGCAGAGAGCGAGAGACGAAGAGGGAGAGGGGGTATAAACATTAAATGTTCTTCATGACGTCCGTCCTCTCGTTCACAGGGTGAGAGACACCGATAGGTATTGTGAGCGCATGTATAGAGTCTGAGCAGTCTCTTTTCCGCTCTTCCTCTGATTCAGACGAAGCGAGAGAGCTTCATCTACTCTCTGGTTCCAACTGCAGCAAGATCAGGGTAGAACTGAAGCCCAGCGTGTAGCATTTGTGTGTGTGTTTGAGTGTGTGTGTGTTAATATACAAACACGCACCACACAAGTTTGAGTATCTGGCAAAATCTATATTTTTGTTTTCCTCCCCTGTGCTCTGTGTTGTTTTTTTTTGGTTGAGTGTGTGTGTTTGTGTGTGTTTGTGTGTGTGTGTGTGGGTGTGATTACAACAGCAGTAGCCCTGCTCTCACCGTGGTATACAGATCAGCCACCGGCTAGCCCCGAAACCTCCAGCCTGCACTCCCACCAATTCTCCTGCTCCGTTGTGTACTCTGGATGCATAACCTCGACCGCCCAACCTCGCTCACTTCCTCCCCAGACACCTGACTCAGCATCGGACTCTGTCTGTCTGTCAGTCTATTTGTCCATCTGTCCACACAGTGTGTCTGTGTGGGTCTGTGTGTGATGGTGCACGTGCGGGCGAGCGTGTGTGAATGCGCAAACAGACAGTGGCTTATGAGTTTCTTTATACACACCCCCACTGTTTGACGTACACAGAGGGAGATGGAGTGGTGGAGTGGTGGACTGACGAGACCTGTCGCCTCCTCTGTTTTTCATTCTAACCCTTCCTGTGCCAAACTTAACTTAATTCATTCTCTTCCAATTCCGGTATTTCTGTTCACTTTCCAGTCAATCACGGCCTCTGATTTTCGTGTTCTCTTTATCTGTATCCTTCTTGCTCGCTCTCTCTCTCTCTCTCTCTCTCTCTCTCTCTCTCTCTCTCTCTCTCTCTCTCTCTCTCTCTCTCTCTCTCTCTCTCTCTCTCTCTCTCTCTCTCTCTCTCTCTCTCTCTCTCTCTCTCTCTCTCTCTCTCTCTCTCTCTCTCTCTCTCTCTCTCTCTCTCTCTCTCTCTCTCTCTCAGTGGCAAACAAATACAATCTCCTCTTCTCTTTATCTTTTATTATCCAATGTCTGGCTGTCTCATTTAAGGCGCTGACATTTCGTATGAAAAGCGTCACTGCCACAGACCCGTATAAAAACTTGCGTGCACACACATGCACACACACGTGAACGCATACATACATACATTACCACATGCACACACATGCACAAACACACACACACCGACACAGGTACACACACATTAAGTCACACAAACACACAGACGTACACGCACTTAAGTCCCCCCACACACACACACACACACACACACACACACACACACACACACACACACACACACACACACACACACAGGTACACAAGACACATCAACTTTCACCCATACACACGCACAAACACACGCACACAAATATACTCACCCATGTACACACACATTAACTCACACACACATTAGCTCACACGTGCAAGAGGAGGAGTGGAGACACAAAGGGAAAGGTCATGGTGTTCTCCCTGGACTTAATCACCCACTCTCATTGAGTGGCTGGGTGGCTCGCTCACGCTTGATTGATTGTGTGTTTTTGTGTGTGTGTGTGTGTATGTGTGTATGTTTTATGTGATCATGAATCTTAGTGCATGCAAAGGCAATTGAAACATGGGAGATTGATCCTTTAGTGTGCAATGGACATGTGTGTATTTTTTTTTAAGGCATTTGGTTTTGCGCACATACAAAAGTATATATACTGTCTAATATATATATATATATATATATATATATATATATATATGTATATGTATATATATATATGTATATATATATATATGTATGTATATATATATATATATAATATATATAATATATATATAGTATATAATATATTATATGTATATATATATATTATGTATATAATATATATATATATATGTATATGTAACATATATATATGTATATATATATATATATATATATATATAGTATATAATATATATATATATATAGTATATATATATGTATATATATATATATATATATATATATATATATATATATATATATATATATATATATATATATATATATATGCCGCTGATTACTTCACAGAGTGGGGTAACACACGGTCTGAGGGAGAGAGTTGAAAGGGTGTGTTTGTGTGGGTGTGTATGTAGGTCGATATATATATACTTTATATATACCTAAACACTCACGCAAGCACACCCTCTCATCTCTCTCCCTCACACCTTGCGGCACCCCACCGTGTGAACTAATCAGAGGACTGTAGAGCGGTACCTTGCTCATTACCTACCTCCCTTCATCAACCGCTTTCTGACGAGGAGGAGGCTGGCCCCGGCAAAGGGGCCCCAGTTTTCTCTGGCGGCGAGTCTGAAGGCTCTTTTGAGCTTGGAGCTGACCCTGGGTTTGTAGGGAGCCTCGATAGCAGGGAGCACCCCAAATCCACAAGTATAGTCACCTTGAAAGACCGGGGAACATGTCAACCGTAGAAACCTTGGGCGGATAAATTAAGAGGCCGGGTCTTAACACACTTATACACCCTCAAACACACTCAACTAGAACATATTTGTGGTTTATTTGTGGGGATTAAACAACGTTTCGGTTGCCCATTCAGATGAAACAATAATGGAGCCAGTCAAGTCCATTAGCGTGACACACTGCCGCGGCCCTCCTCCATTATTCCCTGCGCTTAGCGCCATTCGAACATGTTGCTCCGCGCGCGCGCGCGCTAACACACCGACGGGCTAACACGCTACCGCTAAGCGCTTCCTCTGAGAGAGCCCCTCCAGGGTGACTATGTCTCCCTACTTAGCTGCTCATTAGCGGCTCGACGGTCCCGCCCCAGCCATGGCCAGGCCAGAGCAGCCGCTGGCAGAGCAGGACTATCAGAGATTAAACTGAAGCGTCAGCTCCTCAGGGGGGAATGTGGGGGGGGGGGGTTCTCCTGTCGCTCAGTGCCGGGCTACAGAGGGGCTGATAATGGCATTTGTTTAGCCATTAGTCAGGCCCTGCTTAGCATCTCCCACCGCTACCCAATGCTCACCACCATCACCTCTGGCAACAGGAGAGCCTTGACGGAGGAAGGATGGAGCTTTCGCGTCGGGAGTCGGGGAATTGTGTGATGGAGGGGAGGTGGAGGAGGAGGAGAAGGAGGAAAAGGAAGAGGAAAACACAGTAGTTTTGTCCCAGTGCTGTCAACAAAAGGGGGTTGAGTGGATGGGGGGGGAGCAAGGACAATAATACCCCTTCCACTGGAAGCGGTAACCACACTGAACGATTACCATGGCGACTAAGTGTTTGACCAGGAGCAAGGGCCCACTGCATCCAGGAGAAAGTCTTCCGTTGGTCCGCGTTTCAACTCGGACCCTCTTCCTGGGGCGTAGCGTAATTGAGGATCATTTTGCTCCAAGGAGCCATCAGAATCGCATAATCATCATCCCGTCCGTAAACCGAGAAGAAGCAAACAACTAGAGAATTGAATTAATGAATGCTTCTGGCATCGTGCGTGTGCGTGTGTGTGCGTGCGTGTGTGTGTGTGTGTGTGTGTATGTGTGTGTGTGTGTGCGTGTCCATTGTGCCTTCCTGTGATTGTGGGACGGTGGGATTGTAAGCAGAGCCAGGAACATTAATGTGATGTAAAGGGTAAAAGAAAGTCCCCTTTTCCAGGGGAGTGTTGGAGTGTCTGGTTCACAGTTTTACATGAACTTTCTCTCCATCAAAGGGTCGTGCGATAAGCTCCCATCGTCCCACTAATTAAAAGTGGCTTAATCTGTTTCCTTCTGCATGACCAGTGGAAATTACTCCTTCCTAGCGGAAGCCATTTAATGAGCTATTTTTTCTTTCATTTTCTTTCCCCCCCCCCACGACTCTTTGAGCTATCCCCATTTTAGCTCCAAACCTGACCTTTTCTCCTTATGCTGAGGATGGCAAAGCTAATCTATGGCCCATTAACGCAGGGCCATTTGTCATCACCAAACTGCTTGAATGATACAGGACCCAAAGCTATTATTTAATATCAGCCAGGAAATGCCATCCCTCTGCAAGCAGGCGTCCATCTCCATACACAAACCATAGGTATTATAAACAACATGTCAGAGTGGAACTCGTCATTACAACGTGTCTGCCATCGCTTCGCATTACTAGTTATCTTCAATCTCTTCTCTTCTCTTCTCTCCTCTCTCTCTCTCTCTCTCTCTCTCTCTCTCTCTCTCTCTCTCTCTCTCTCTCT
>OLKM01000072.1:105892-110892 GCA_900291075.1 Melanogrammus aeglefinus
ACATGGAAGACGTCCGCTTTCTGGTGTTACGTCTGAACCTGTAAAAGACAATTGCGTCATGTAGAGAAATGCCATTGGCAAAGGGTCCAACATGATAGTGACGTTTTAAAGGTTTAAAGTTGCTGGGCGTTGTTCGTTCAATTTGTTGGCGGTTTCAGTGTTTGCCCTTTTCTTTCCCCCATTAAACGCTATTAGATGAAACGATAAGAAAGAAAATGACCACAAACACTCCCATGTCGGGACAAGCACCGCCAGGGATTTATTTAACTGTGTCGTTTCAGTTTTAATGGCGTCATGCAAGGGTATGAATTAAAAAGGGCAGGATGCACTTCGCCCAGTGAAATGGGTTTTCATTGAAAGGAAGAATGGGGCAGCAGAAAAAGCCAACCAAAAGTCCAGGGTTTTTTTGTGTGTGTGTGTGTGTGTGTGTGTGTGTGTGTGTGTGTGTGTGTGTGTGTCTGTGTCTGTGTCTGTGTCTGTGTCTGTGTCTGTGTCTGTGTCTGTGTCTGTGTGTCTGTGTGAGAGAGATAGGGAAGCTACTACAATAAGGTAGTGTCTGTTAAAATTCACCACGTCTGAACCTGTTTGACCTTTTGACCGTGATGACTATTTTGCCATATAGCAGACACTTTTATCCAAAGTGACTAAGCTTAAAACTGCACTGCAAAACTGAATTCTGAGGTCAGTGAGCGTAAACACAAACACACAAACAGGCTCAAAGTGACAATTTGAGGCGATGATATGATAACTTATGGCTCTTCATGCCTGGGAGTAACATGTTTATTTTTTACATTTTGGGTAGAGCCAAGAAGGAGATGAGCCTGGCGGCCGCCCAGGCCGCACATGAGCTTTTGCGTCTTGCGATTTGTGATTTTGTTCTTGGCATGAATCTTTCTCCTCCACTTAATCTTTTCTTCCCAATGTCTAGGTGATTCAAGCGAAGCACAAACAACAGTTGCACCCTTAAATAAAAGTCAAACGATCAAAAGTACATTTCAACAGGTGTGCTATCGAAGGGACGATAGCACACCTATTTGAATGTTTTTTTTAATCCTATGTTCTGCTTCATCAAGGCAACAAATCCCCCTAAAAAAACAGACATAAGCCCAGTGGAAAATACTGAGAACTGCTGCAAGAGCTTGTTTCTCTGTATTTAAATGCGACTCCAGAGTAATCCCCTGAGTGATAGTTCTGTGTTTATGCATCAAAATCCTATTCCCTGATAATGACCTCCGCTGTAAAAATCCCTGTTGTTCAAAAAATGGATTCCAAAGATAGGTGTAAATGACTATGAACACCCCTCCCAGAGTAAACTGTTGAAATGGCTATTTTCTTTCTCCCCATTATAGAGATGGCAAGCCGGCTTTCTCTCCTCCTGCTCTTCCTCCTTCCCATCTGCCTGTCGGTGTCGCGGGGCGAGGAGGAGCTCCAGAATATCCCACAGTTGTCCTTCACCACCGAGACGCCCATCAACAACGTGGTGCAGGACCCGGGCAGCGGGCGCATCTACCTCGGCGCCGTCAACGCCATCTTCCAGCTGGGGCCCGCCCTCAACCAGGAGGCGAGGGCCGAGACGGGCCCCAAGCTGGACTCCCCGACCTGCACCCCTCCGCCCTCCGCCTGCCAGGACACCAAACTCATGCCCAACCTCAACAAGCTGCTGCTGGTCCACCCGGCCAACGGCTCGCTCATCGTCTGCGGCAGCCGCTACAAGGGCATCTGCTCGCTGCTCAACCTGACCAACGTGGAGCAGCAGCTGTACTACAGCGACAGCAAGGGCGAGAGGACCTACGTGGCCAGCATCGAGGACAACGTCAACGTGGTGGGCGTCATGTCCACGTACCACCTGAAGGACACACCGGACGAGTTCAGCGTCTTCGTGGTGGGCAAGGGGTACGGGCGGCAGGACAGCACCAAGCTCATCAGCACGCGCATCCTGGAGGACCGGCGCGACTGGGTGGTGTTCGAGAGCATCGTGGAGGCCTCAGCCGTGCAGACGGCGCCCTTCGTGCCCAAGCACCAGCACGACTTCCGCCACGCCTTCAAGGACGACGGCTTCGTCTACTTCCTGTTCTCCAGGACCCGGGACGGGACGGACAACAAGAACCTGACGTACGTGTCGCGCATCTGCGAGTCGGACAACAACTACTACTCCCACACGGAGCTGATGCTGAGCTGCGGCCCGGGGAACCGCTACAGCAAGGTTCAGGCCGCGTACGTGGCCATTCCCGGCAAGGAGCTGGCCCAGAGCTTGACCGAGTCGGGCCAGAGCAGTAAGGTCAACCACATGGAGAAGGTGCTGTTCATGGTGGCCAGTTCGCCGGAGGAGGACGGCGACTCCAACTCGGCCCTCTGCATGTACCCGCTCAAAGCCATAAACGTGCGTCTGCAGGATATCATCAACGCCTGCTACTTTGACAAGGGCTCCATCGGCGGGAAGCCAGCGGTGGACATCCCCTACTCGTCCAAGAGCGATGAGTTCTGTAAAACCCCGATTACAGTAAGTGCTCCATTGTGTCGTCCGCAACCGTTTCACAAAAGTATGGAGTGTTATAAGTGTCGGTAAAAAAAGTAATAGTAAAAATAGCTTCTTGAGAATCCCTTTTATGCAGGTTCCAAGAGTTTGTTCAGGGTGATGTTGCTTGTGTCAATATTACTTTTATGTCTCTTTCATACACCAGTGACGTTTCAGCTTTACAGCAGTCAGCTAATGGTAGCTCAAATGACTAGGCTACTTAGCTACTTATACCTTGGCACTGGGGCCGGATTAGCATAAGTACAGTGCCGTGTAATGGGTTCAGTACAAAGTTAAGTAACCATGTACTTGGAAGTACTGTGGAAAAGAAAGGGTTGTTTTTTTCCCTCTCCTTTTAGCCGGACACGATGGTAACCTGTGGCGCAGACTTCTTGCCTTCTCCTCTGGCCAGTAAGCCTGAGTTTGGCCTGAAGGGTCAGCACGTGGAGGTCAGGGGCTTGCTGACCGCCGTGGCCATCGCCGTGGAAAACGACCACACCATCGCCTTCTTGGGAAACGACCAGGGAGAGGTCTCCAAGGTAAGACCCCACTCTGCCCACTTATCTGCCCTTTTGCTATTCGCTGTTTAGGCTTTTTGAAGCCAGCAAATATAAAGAGCAGGTGGGGGTTAGGAGAGAACATTTTCGATGAGAGTCAAACAGCCCGTATTGGAAGAGAGACTTCTACATCTGAACTTTAGTGCAGTTGCGGTGGAGTGTGACAGTGTCTTATCGTGATTGAATAAACTTTCGCACGCAACTTACATTACAATTAGCCTTACAAGCCGTTTCGAAAATCTGCCCCATATGACATCACTAGTGGGCGTGTCCCACCTAGATCTGTGCTGGATAGATGAGCAACGTTTACTTCAGTCCACTGGGTAGGCTGGTAGACTGATCTATCCGGCACAGATCTAGGTGGACACGCCCACTAGTGATGTCATATGGGACAGATTTTTGAAACGGCTTGTAAGGCTAATCAAACTCACACCTGGTGGTATAATATGTCCCCTTTAAGTAGTCAAACACCTAACCGACTTGGCCATTCTGTGATACTGGCAACCGTAATGGGCCCTGTGTAACTCTTCCCTCCTCCGTCGCTACCCTGTGCATGGGTGCATTTAGGATACACGTGTGTTCAACGGACGACGCTGTGACTTGATTGTATGTTTTACCAAACCCTCCAGGCCCACCTGAAAGCCACGTCTGAAGTCTTTGGCAAGAGCCCAGGACTAACTGTGGGGGAACGGGTGAACAAGAACCTCTTCTTCGACCACGGAGAGGACTACCTTTACATCACCACTGAGAAAAAGGTGCGTCTGCTTTGTGTGGCGTCGCAGTCGGCACTAAATCGCTTGCAAACCATATGAAAACCGGAGGGATAGTTAAAGATTGTCTCTTTTGTCTTGGTCATGTATTAAGTACTCTTTCTCAAGTGCCCAATAGAGTAATTTGATTTATAAACAGGCAACAGACCTATGTCATTACCCATTTGCTTCTCTTTTTTTCGGCGACCACTTTCTGCTTCAGTAACCATAATATTGCATCTTTAGACACGTCAAGCATGAAATAAATAACACTTTTCTTTCAATATCAATCTATAAACCCACCCACCCCGCTCCCCTATGAGGGATGTGTGCATCCCGCCATTCTTGGTATTAAACACGGGCATACGATGACCTTTGCGTGGTTAAAATATTTACTTTAATTGGCATTAGTAATTGGCATTTAACAGGAGATGCGAGGCACCGACACAGACGCTGCCGTTAACGGGGAGAGCCTAATGAAGGGGGGGTGTGCTGGAACCTTGTAGGTCAGAACCACATCTGCTGCTGACGACGATGACGACGATGACGACACGACGACGACGACGACGACACCGTTTAAGGAATTCCGTTTGTTAATTAGAGAATCTGATGTCAATGTTTGTCTCAACGCTACTTGTTCCAGGATTGGAAAAGTAAAAGTTTGAGTCTGACATTCCAGACAAACATGGAGTTGTTGCACGCAATTCTACCAATACCAAGAAGATGCAACGGGAAATTCAAAGACCGAAAGATGTATTACAGGGATGGGTGTGTCCATGTAACTGCAGGCGAAGCGAACAATGCAGTGTGTCCATCCACTTACGGTAAACGGGGAGGAGAGTGGCCTCAACAATGTCGACTGCCGGGCTCACATACAGAGCAGTTATTACCAGAATCAGACCTCCATCATTTTCGTCTCCGCAGTCTGTCGGTCGTCGTGTGGAGACGCGCGCGTGTGCTAAGCATTTGATTTGTGTGGGGTTACTTCAGATCACCAGGGTGCCGGTGCAGACGTGCAACCTGAAGACGGACTGCAAGTCCTGTATCGACCTGAAGGACCCCTACTGTGGCTGGTGTGTCCTGGAGGGAAGGTAGGGGGGTCTGCTGCATGACACACCCACCCATGCAAACACACACTCATGGACACGTGGACAGATGCACGCACGCACGCACGCACGC
>OLKM01000072.1:115892-120892 GCA_900291075.1 Melanogrammus aeglefinus
TCGATCTGTGCTGGCTTCCTGCGCGCGTATTTATTATTTTTTCAATCCGGAGGAATGTTTGATGAACGAGCTTTGTTTAAGAGAGGTTGCCAAGATCCATTTAAATGCCAGCAACAGGGATTCTGTGGCCCGGCACTCTATGATGAGTTTGCATGTTTTGTTCCTTTTGTTTTCCTGACTCGCTCTTGTTTATTTGACTGTGGGAATGTGTTTGTCTCTAAACACACATTTTGAGGTCTTGTAGGGGTTAGGATCTCCGACGCTTGAGGGTTGGGGGTTCAAATCCCCGGTAGCCAAAGTCTACCTGTACTAGGCATCGTTGAGCAAGCCTGCTTTTCATAATACATATCTCAGGGTGTTTTCGCAGGTACTCCTTCATTTTAAGTTAGTTTTAAATGAACCAAATATGTATTTGACAAGATTTTTTGGGCATATTTGCTTCAAATCTGTTTACATCCCGACCGCAAGCAATTAATCAAGGCTTTGACATAAAAATGGTAATGAGACCGTCCAATCATGTCGTTGTGTGATGTGGCTGAAAGGAAGAGTGGGATTTCTTCGGTTAGATACTTCCAAAATCAAGCTAACTCTAGCTGGTGTCTACAGGGTTTCCTACCAAGTCTTGAAAGGGCTTCAAATGAATTGACTTTGGATGATGAATATACCTGTTAAATGACTCCATATTAACGAAATGCCCTGTGCTGATGTGAACCTCCTCCCCGCCTGATGTTTGCCTGCTAGGTGCATGTCGTGCGTAGCCAGCCCCTGGGGGTGTCAGTGGAACACCCGCGACCACACCTGCAGTGACACCACCGACACCGTGAACGGACCCCACATCATCAAACAGCGGAAGGTCAGTCATGCATCAAGTCTTCAACTTCCAGCCCAAAGGTTCTGAGTTCGATCCCCCTGATGTCCCCAGTTTTTACCTTTTTCCGTCGTCGAGCAGGATGCCCAATGTCTCGTTATTTACATTTTTATCGAAGATAATTCACTGTATGTCGCCAGATTAAAAATGTCCACTAAATGGCAAAAAGTTATCTATAGTAACCTCCAATAAACCCCGGCTCAACCCAATCTCCCATTAGGCGTTGGACTCATATTGGACTCTTTCGATTCCTTCTTTGAGTTCCCTAAATGAATGGTTTCGAAACTCACTATTTATATTCAAATATCCCTTTCCGACGGCTGTATGTTTTGTGGTGACTAAGACCTTTCATATTTGGTTGTGTTTATACAAAAAGCGCAGAGAGTTTATCCGATAATCCCGAAATCGTATATCAGCCGCCACCAGCTTGTTCTTGGTCGGCTGACCGCAATTTACAAGTCAGCAGATTTGCGCAGAGCGCTGCACTTATCTCCGCGCCCTGGTTGAGTGTCTCCCTTAAGTGGCTCCCATATTTTAAAATGTAAATGTCGCGGGTGGCAGCCAGCTTTTTTTTGATCTCTGCCATCGCCGTGTCTCTCTCAGGAACCGAGGTGCCCCCGCTTCGAGAACCCGGACCCCGTGCTCATCCCCGTGGGCTTCCAGACTGCCATTGGCTTCGAGGGGATCAACCTAGAGCAGTATGAGGTACACGCAGCCCTTCGCCGCCACTCTGCGCTCACTCCACTCTGACGAGGGTTGGGTTTTGCATCGTGCTGAATGAGCGAGCAAGAGAGAACGAGCCTCGGGGGCCGAATGAATACTATCCGTGGACGTCTTTTGTCGTTCCCTTTAAGGTTTAAGGTGTGCAGAGGCTTTGTGCCTCCCTAGGGTGCAGGAAGGGAGATAGAAGTTCCCTTTTTAATAAGTCGCAAATCAACTCTCCTCTCTCTCTCCCGCTCTCTCTCGCTCACTCTCCCTCTCCCTCTCTCTCTCTCTCTCTCTCTCTCCCTCTCCCTCTCCCTCTCCCTCTCTCTCCCCTCTCTCTCTCTCCCTCTCTCTCTCTCCCTCTCCCTCTCCCTCTCCCTCTCCCCTCTCCCTCTCCCTCTCTCTCTCTCTCTCTCTCCCTCTATCTCTCCCCCCCCCCATTGTGTGTTTTCCCGTCTGGCCCCCCAGGGAAGAGCCTTTACAATAGGAACTGAACTGATGCGTAGCGCGGAGGAAGAGGTCACTTTGGTGGTGGACCAGTTCTACAACTTCAATGGCTTTAAGGTGAGTGTGGCTCTTAATGCTAATGAACAAACCTAGTGTCTCTAGTTTCTTTGATAATGTGAGCTGTTGAATCTACTAATACCCCCCCCCCCCACCACCACCACCAAGCTTGAGGGAGTTAGACAGGAATATTCTAATTTATATAGCATACTTGATTCTCCACTGAACTGAAAGGTTTTCATAGTGTGGCGCTGGGATTTGAGTCATCCCTGGAGCATGTATGGTAGAATATCACGCTGTGTGTGCGTGCGTTTCTACGCAGCCACGCCAAGTAGCTTATCTGGGAACCGAAGCAAAGTGTCATTTTAGTGTATCATTTATTTGAAAGGGTTTGTATGTACCTGTCTTCCTGGGTCTCCGAGGACCTTATATGCTTAAGCGGATCATCCCACTCTCTGATGGCGTTGCACTGTCTGTCCCGTCACTGTTTAGACTACATCTGAACGCTCATGCTAACAGGCACCGAACCAGGAATGCAGCCAGCCTCTCTTCTCCAAACCAAGTTTTTTTTTCACCTCATAATTCAAACGCCGAGGGACGGGAGGTTACCGAAATGAAAGTCAATGGGCTTTCTCTGCGCTTTGGAGAAAAATAAATAAATGCAACAACACTGAGAGAATTGTTATTTAGGCGGTTTGAAGCGGCGGTTTCTAACAGTGCGGCCGCTGTACGCACAATAACTGGACGCTGGAAGAAAATGCAGAGGTGTGATAAAAAACCGGCCAGGTTGGACCAGGGAAAGACGTCGGGGTTTCACCATTGAAGGGATGCTGGAGGTTTTATTTGACAGTTGGCCAGACAGACATGGAGGGGGGTGGTGGGGGTGGTGGTGGTGGTGGTGGTTGGGCTGGTGAGGGGGGGGCGGTGGTGGTGAAGGTGGAGGCAGGGAAGCCGATTTGATTCTGACAGTTAATGTTCCATCAGTCAGACCTGAATTGTGTTATTATGGAAATACTTTGACAGCATTGACAGTTTTGTAATATAAGAGCCTTGAATCTATTTAGGGCATTCAAATTCCCGGCGTAATTCCCTTAAATGACAGCGCTTTGTGATTGAGCGGTAGGGTTCATGATTCCACTGTACACAATGCTATTAGTTGTTTTTACCCTCATTGACAGGTGGGGGGGGCGGGACATTCCAGTGTTGAGCTACAGGAGGGTCCAATTACAATGCAGCCAGCCTAGCCCTAAGGGTCTGGGGACTGTAAAACTAAAGCACAGGCAGGTCCGGGCTTTACAGTCGATCCTCTCGGTTTATGACTATCAAACCCCCGGAGGCAGTGTGAAGGTACCGTCTGTGTTCTCTAGCCCCATCTATTGGTCGGGCTTTACTTAGCGGAACTGATTGAATTGTTAAGATTCTTTGTGGTGGGGAAAAGTAAAGCATTTTCCTAGCCTCGAGCAATGATATTTTCCGCTGTGTTTTTTTCTGGACTTGAACGTCTGCCAAACGCAGGATGCGTGTTTTCCTTTTTTTTTTCAAAGGCGTGGGCTGTTGGCTCTCTGTGTGCAAGAGATTCTGTATATTTTCGAGGAGTCATTAATCACCGGATTCTGTATCAATAATTCATTTTCCTTGTGTCCGTTGTGTAGTTTTCCTACGATAAATCACAGGAGACCAACGTTCTGTTCTACGTGAAGGACAAGGAGTCCGGGAAAAAGATAGACAGCACGCTGAACGGTATGCTTGCACATATTAATAGCTTAGCTTACACGATGCATTTGTGATCTGTTTATATGTGTGTGTGTGTGTGTGTGTGTGTGTGTGTGTGTGTGTGTGTGTGTGTGTGTGTGTGTGTGTGTGTGTGTGGTGTGTGTGTGTGTGTGTGTGTGTGTGTGTGTGTGGTGTGGGTGTGTGTGTGTGTGTGTGTGTGTGTGTGTGTGTGTGTGTGTGTGTGTGTGTGTGTGTGTGTGTGTGTGTGTGTGTGTGTGTGTGTGTGTGTGTGTGTGTGTGTGTGTGTGTGTGTGTGTGTGTGTGTGTGTGTGTGTGTGTGTGTGTGTGTGTGTGTGTGTGTGTGTGTGTGTGTGTGTGTGTGTGTGTGTGTGTGTGTGTGTGTGTGTGTGTGTGTCTTTGTCTGAGTGTGGGCATGTGTGTGTGTCTCTGTGTGTCTCTGTATGTGTGTGTGTCTGTGTGTGTGAAACTACACTGGAGGAAGAAGGCTTTGATCTCAAATTGAAAACTGTAATGAGAGTAGATTGGTAATGGCTACATTAATTTAGACCACCCAGCGGTCGGTGACAACACACTTTCTCTCACAACAACATCTCAGCGCAGATACAATACGCAGTGTTCATCAAATGTCTAATTACCTTTGTGTCCCTGGGTTTGAACAAAAACAAACTCAGACTAAAACAAACTCTGGCATCTTTACTTTTCACTTATACAATTTAATATAATTGAATGTGACACGCGTGTTGATATAGAGTTTCGATATAAGTAATTGACAAGCCTTTAGTTGATGACAATCTAATTATTGAGAAAAGCTTAATATACATTTGTAGGTCATTAATAAGTGCTCAGCCTACCCAGTGGACTGTACCAACACAAGTGGACTGTAGGATAATACATGAATGTTTGGTTCATTATTAGTTCATCATTAACAAATGCTTGCTAATTAATGTTTAGTTCATGATGAATTCAATGTCAACTTAAAGCTTACGACTGAACGTTCTCATAAAGGCTCACGCAATACTCCTGTTTAAAAACACACAATAATTATAATCGTCATTGTTTTCTCTTTCTCCCTTACGCCAACATCACCACCACCACCACCACCACCATCACCATCACCATCACCACCACCACTACCACCGCCCCCTCCATCATCATCTCAACCACCACCACCACCATCACCACCTCCTCC
>OLKM01000072.1:130892-134900 GCA_900291075.1 Melanogrammus aeglefinus
CTTCTAATCCGTCTAAATACTGCCTAATGCTGAGCTTGTCAGTCATTATATAAAAGGGAATATAAAGTGTGTGGCCAACACAATCAACTTTGAGGCACAATTCAACAACAACTTAATAAGCATGAGTTTCAGTCTGTTATAGAGTAGTGTGTATATATGTATTGTGTGTCTATAATGACCTACAAATCACACTGACCTTCGGGGTGGCATAGCCATAGCACTAGCATCTCTTCTATCCTAACACCCGTATGCAATATTGTTTTTTGTAGGATAAGTCTGGGACTCTCTGCCTCGGATTGGTTAGAAGGGCTCTCCTTTAGATCGCGTGTCAATTAGTCCTAGCTGTTTGCGGGAGTTGAGGGTTAGGGTTAGGGTTAGGGTTAACCCTAACCCTAACCCTAACCATAACCATAACCATAACCATAACCATAACCAATCGGAAGAGAGCCCTTCTAACCAATCAAAGGTGAGAATCCCAGACTTATCCTGCGAAACAAAATATCGCCACCTGTATGGCGCTACGGCGTTAGCATCACAACCGCCACCGGACCCCATAGAGAACGGTGTCACATATCCTCCCCAACCCCCTCCAGGGTCAAGGCTTCTCCAAGGCCATGACGTCCAAGGAGGCCCAGGCGTACCTGGGCGACGTCCCCTGCCTGGTCAACACCCTCCAGGACGACAAGCTGTTCTTAGACCCCCCCTCCACGCAGCCCCGGGCCCGCTCCAAGCGCCCCCGGAGGGACACCAGGTCTGAGCCCCTGGACCTGCTGGTGAGCACGCATACGCTGACACATACACACGCACACACACACACACACACACTTGTCTCTTAGAACATACACACACACACTGCAAACTAGCATATTTATGAGTACACACACGCACACCCACGTATTAACACGGGCACACACACAACGACACACACAACGACACACATTTAGGAGAAACCACACACACATGCACGTATCACACACACACACACACACACACACACACACACACACACACACACACACACACACACACACACACACACACACACACACACACACACACACAACAAACTTGCATATATGTGAGGATACGCAAATGTGTGTAGCACACGCACGTATCCACACACACGGACACACACACACATAGACATATACACTCTTTCTGTCTCTCTAACTTAGTTACACTCTGACACATACACACACACAACCAGGAAAATACAAACACACTCATCCACACACAGAGACACACATAATCACTCACACCCCTCGCTCTCTCGCTCTCTCTCTCTCTCTCTCTCTCTCTCTCTCTCTCTCTCTCTCTCTCTCTCTCTCTCTCTCTCTCTCTCTCTCTCTCTCTCTCTCTCTCTCTCTCTCTCTCTCTCTCTCTCTCTCTCTCTCTCTCTCTCTCTCTCTCTCACACTCACACTCACACTCACACGCACGCAGATCTAATCACACGCCAGATGTCATTACAGAAGATGCATTTTTAATCTCTACAATATATCTGTGGGTGTGTCTTTTGTACATCTTGAGAGCCTGCGTTTTTCCGCGAGTCACGGCGCTGAAGCCCAGTAATTATATTTAATTGCAGCCTGGAGACATCTCTGTTGGATACAATGTCTGTCCTTGGCTATTGTTTGATTTGTATGACTGGAATCCCAGTTTCTGTATGCGTGTGGGTGCCTATCTGTGCAGAGGTCGAAAAGAAGACGTTCTGCTGGCATCATCCGTACTTCGGTAGCTCACCTCTGGAGAACACGGAGCCCGACCCATCGAGGCTCACTTATGAGTCGGGCGTAGTTGTGGCCTGTGTTTAATTGACGTGTCCTTATCATGAGGCCTCTTCTAAAAATATTCCTCTGCCTCGGGCAGGAGAAGTTCAGCACTACTTCTGTGTTTTCCACCTGCTGCTGCCCTCGTCAAGGGCTCCTCCTCTCCCTTCTCAAAGAAACAAACTCCTCAATAGAGGAGGTAGGACAAGTGTAGGCGGTTAGGATTCTGTGTCGAGCGACACCCAACGCAAAATGACTAACCCCTTACTTGCTGCTTAATGACAATTATCTCAAATAATTCACTCCATGCCTTGGATACGAGCGTCTGCTAAATCAACACGGAGTTAAAGTAGTTTTTGTTGTTGACAAACTTACTGTACCGCTTTACAGTGAGGCTATATTAATAGCCGATTTAATTGATTAAATAAGTTAATGCAGTGACAAGCATTTTTATAAAGCATTAGCATTGAGGGAAGGGTTAGTGCGGTATCATAAATAATGTATAAATGAATACCTTAATTCCCATGAGCACCACTACCTTAGTTAACACGAATACCCTTAGTAAACATGAACTACTATACATCAGTAAACCATGAACTAACCGCTGGTTAATGCTTATCGCTGCTTTAACCACTGTTCATTAATGAATATTTAATGTTATCCTGATCGCAAAGTGTTCAAACAAAAGATACAACGCATAACGATTAAACGCATTGTTAAAGTGTTCGTCCTATTTAGAAGCAGGGATCCATTAGGCGTGGATAACCGTGTCCTCTTAACGAATGACTGCTAATAACTACATGGCGTGCATGTTAGCGGACTTGTGCAGACTTATTGTGTTCTCATCTCATGCCCCCGCCCCTCTCTCTATCTCTTGTCTTGCCTTGCAGATCAAGTTTGGAAAGGGGGAGTGGGTGGTGGGCTCGGTGCAGTACGAGAGGAAGTACGAGGTGCCGCTCCCCATCATCATCACCGCCGTGGTCGTGCCCATGCTACTCATCATCGGCGTCTCCATCTTCTGCTACAGGCAAGGACCCCCTCCCTTTGTGACCCCCCCCCTGCTGTGGAGGGCGGGGGCTGTGCCCGTGACACCAGTGTTTTTATCGTGTTTCTGCCTCTCATTCGGCTCTATGAGTCTCATGTGGGTCGACACCGGGTCAACGGTGAACGCCGAAATGTGTCCCAAGAGAGACATCCGGGTAGCTCAGTTGCAATAACAGTAGTAGTCGTATAAAGATTCAGCGTGATTAGGTTTGACCCGGGGCTCTCGTCAGTGCTACCGTTTCACGGCGCTCCAGATGCACCCAGTGCAGTTCTTAGCTAAAGACAGCGTAATGGTTAGTGCCGTTCTGTCGGTAGAATTGTGTTATGGACGGCGGCGCCATTGCCATGGTAGTAATGTGCCGTTTTCCTCAGGTTTGGGATGTTGAAGTAGCCCTCATAGGTCAGACTTTAGATTGATATCCGCATTCCCACGCTTAGATCTGGGAGAACAGGGCATTTCACTTTCTTTCGCTCAATATTTGCTGTGATCCATCGGGTTGCTGTAGGCAGGATGTTGTTAACGAGTACCTGGCAATCACATACTCAGCCAGCAGTAGTCAACTGGAATAAAGTGTTTGTAAAGGTTTCAAGTCAAAACAGTGCAGACTTATCACTTTAGAAAATACACAAATAGTTTTTTTTTTAGTAGAATATCTCGAAACAACAAAAGAGCAAACAAGGCTAAACTTGTGGTTGTTGGTTCCCGGTATCGCAACTGTGCCTTCCTCCCACCAAAAGTTAAACTGCCTTAACACAGTACGACTGCCGGATCCCAGATTAGGGTTGCAGTTGGGGCCGGACTTGTGTGCGTGTCCGCCGTGGAAAATGGAGCTGACAAACCAGTTAAAACTCAAGATGAGGCAGAGGAAGAAGCCCTTTTGTTTGAAACCCCTGTCCCGCCCACACAGCCTGAGACCTGTCCAAGTGTGTTATTTGGCCACTCTGCAGTCTTGAGGAACACGGCCAGCATCACTTTGATCCCAATGTTGCACTGTGTACAAATGAAAAGGGCACGACTGTCCTGTCCCTACCCGCCAGCTACTCTGCAGAGTTGCATTTTTCTTACTTAACCTTCGCAACCCTCGCAATTAACACCGCCGTTGGAGGCCAACCGTTTCATTCTTCAGACATTAGCCGATGACTCGCCCCGGTCGCCATCATTACTCGTTTGCCAAGCTGTCCTCGGGTGAAAACAC
>OLKM01000072.1:135296-180296 GCA_900291075.1 Melanogrammus aeglefinus
TGAAGCTAAACTGAACCGCTGCGTTTAGTTCAACCCCATTCTGAGGCTGTGTGTTGGTTTGAAATCGCTGGGATCCCCCCTAAAGTCCCAATATGGTGAATCTAGAAGGGAGACCGGCTTGTGCCACCAGCAGCAGTCAGTCCTGTATCTGTGTTGTGTGTGTTTGTCGCGACGAGTTCCGTGCGGTGTGACCGTAACCGCGGTGGATCTCCGCAGGAGGAAGAGCGAGCAGGCGGAGCGGGAGTACGAGAAGGTCAAACACCAGCTGGAGAACCTGGAGGAGAGCGTGCGGGACCGCTGCAAGAAGGAGTTCACAGGTACAGTCAGGAGAACGCGCCCGGCGGCCCCTCAATGGACCTGCCAACGACCCCTTTAATTCAGTTGAAATATGCAATGTGTTCAGTCATGTAATACAAATTAATCTAGTGCGGTTCGGGTTTTGTGATGCTTTATTGCCCCTTTAATGTCTCCTGGTATCAGTGGGGCCCCACCGGGGCTAGGTGGGGCCACCAACGTGTGAACGCTTATAAGGAGGCTGGGACAAAAGTTGAACTTTGGTTAACTTTATGCAAAAGGTTGCGTCTGTGGCATGCAATAGGCAATTAGATTGCACCATCAGCGTGCAATGAGCACTGGTGGACCCATGTCGAATGTAATGGCTTTTAAACACTTCTCCGCTACGCTGTAAACTGGAGCCACCGGCGACTTACAGAGGGTTGCTGCACATTCTCTCGTGTTCTGAGACGCGCGGCGACGTCCGCAGCTGTGGCCGCGCTGAAAGGATTCATGACGCTGAACGGAAATGAAATGAGGATATGATTATAATGAAGCGCTCCATCACTTCGCCAGAGTCGTTTGATACATCGCGCCACGGTGCAGTCTATGAGGCTCCGTCCTCATGGCAACGCTAATGCCTTCATGGAGGATTTTAGGAGCAAGAGAGGTCGCAGGTGACGGGGTACAAAGTGGAATCAGGCCTGGAGGCACCGTAGCTCTTAACGCTGCCAGGGTCAGGGGTCAGGTTATCACTAGAGCCTAACCCCTAGTGACTCCTAGGTGCTAGGAATGTGCGCGCGCTGTGTTGGTAGAAGCGGAAACAGGACAGTGTAGCATTTAGGGTGATTGGCTCCCAGCCAACAGGTTATAGGCCCGATCCTAAATTGGGGTCATATACCTGTACGTATCATTGAGCAAGATGTCTAAGCCTTACCTGCTCCTTGTTGACACGTATCTATATTGACTGTGAGTCACTTAGTATAGAAAGCCCCTGGCAGCCCCCTAAACAGTATAATATATAATATCAATATATAGAACAATAAAATAAAATGGCAATGTATGCATTTTATCAAATACAAAAGCACTCAACGCTCAAATACAAAAGAACCAACGCATCCAACCAAATGGCTTGTAAATACAAATGACATGTGACTCTTTATGGCCCCGCCCCCCTCTCCCCCAGACCTGATGATCGAGATGGAGGACCACACCAACGACGTCAGCGAGGGCCGCATGCCCTTCCTGGACTACAAGACGTACACGGACCGCGTGTTCTTCCTGCCCTCCAAGGACGGCGCCAACGACGTCATGATCACGGGCAAGCTGGACATCCCCGAGGCGCGGCGCGCCACCGTCACCCAGGCCCTCAACCAGTTCTCCAACCTGCTCAACTCCAAGACCTTCCTCATCACCGTAAAGGGGGGGGGGGGGCAGAGGTAGAGAGAGAGAGGGAGAGAGAGGGGGAGAGAGAGGGAGAGAGAGAGAGAGAGAGAGAGAGAGAGAGAGAGAGAGAGAGAGAGAGAGAGAGAGAGAGAGAGAGAGAGAGAGAGAGAGAGAGAGAGAGAGAGAGAGAGGGCTGAGAGAGAGAGAGAGAGAGAGAGAGAGAGAGAGAGAGAGAGAGAGAGAGAGAGAGAGAAGAGAGAGAGAGAGAGAGAGAGAGAGAGAGAGAGAGAGAGAGAGAGAGAGAGAGCAGGGGGGGGGAGAGAGCAGTAGAGAAGTAAACAACTCCAACTCAAAACGAATATTCCCAAAGCACATTTCACTCACTAATAGCTGACAGATGGCTTGGGCATTTCACGCAGATTACATTCAAATGATGACTCTTAATTCTACCTACAACCCCTTTAAGGACGTTAGATAAACACATACCGAGTGATGAGGTGTTGGGAGCCGGGATCTGAGGGTATTGTGAGATGTCTGGGTGAAAGAGGTTATAAACAGCCGGCTGTTCTGTAGCTCTAAGTCCCACACACACATAATTCCCTTCAGTTTCGTTGATGTTAATATACTCTGTACATAAAGTTATGCGAAAAATATACATACGATAAATATTTCATGGTTGAAAGGCAAAATATACAATGTTTTGTAGAATATATTTTAATAGCATCACTGCTGGTCCAGGATTTGAATGTTTCTGACCTTACCGAAAAGCAATGAATGAAACTACAGGACTATACTTTTGATATAAGCACTGCCGGCTGCGGAATGATGTGATACCCCAAATGTCAGGAGGGAAGTTAATACGATAGCTACGGGTCCAAGGGACCCAGCGAGAAAAGGTCTGCCGCAAGCAGAGGATAAAATAAGGCCTTTTCAAAAAAGCACAGATAACTGCAGTCGTCGCGTTCCCCCCAATGCGAGGAGATAGCGACATTGTTTACAGACGCCAACACACAGTAGCACGGACCGTTTAGACGCTTAGCACGAGGCGGCGGGCACTGCTCTTAGACGGAGTACATTTCACAGCACGGTGCAGATTGCAGAAAGGGTATGGGAGCCACCGCAGTGCCGTCCAATCAGGGAAGCGTGGGACGCTACAGAGAGCGGTGATACGGGCTCAACAGTGGGGAGCAGCATGTTAAACCGCCGCTATCAGCATCATCGTTATTACACCAGCCGGCGTATTCAGTAATGTGTCTGTGTGTGTGTGTGTCGCTGTGTGTGTTTGTGTGTGTGCGTGCGTGCGTGTGTGTGTGTGTGTGTGTGTGTGAAACCGCCGCTATCAGCATCATCGTTATTACACCAGCCGGCGTATTCAGTAATGTGTCTGTGTGTGTGTGTGTCGCTGTGTGTGTTTGTGTGTGTGCGTGCGTGCGTGTGTGTGTGTGTGTGTGTGTGTGTGTGTGTGTGTGTGTGTGTGTGTGTGTGTGTGTGTGTGTGTGTGTGTGTGTGTGTGTGTGTGTGTGTGTGTGTGTGTGTGTGTGTGTGTGTGTGTGTGTCGTGTCGTGTCGTGTAGTTCATCCACACACTGGAGGGTCGTCCGGAGTTCAACGCGCGGGCTAAGGTGTACTTTGCGTCGCTGCTGACGGTGGCGCTGCACGGCAAGCTGGAATACTACACGGACATCATGAGGTCCCTGCTGCTGGACCTGATGGAGAGCTACGTCCACAGCAAGAACCCCAAGCTCATGCTCCGCAGGTGGGTACCTCAGGCGGGCCCCCAGGGGCCCCCTCCTCCAGGGCGGGGAACAGTGATGATGACGGATAAGGCAGGGATTAACCTAAGGTTAACACCGGACGGGGAGTCATAGTGACGCAGCAGGACGGTAGTGAGGCTGCACAGAGATGAAAATAATTAAAATAGGAGTGAAAAAAAGGTAAAAACTAAGAATACAACTAATTAAAATAGGGGTAAACCTTCATAAAAGAAATATCCCCCCAAAAATATATCTAAACATCCAATGAGGATAGCAGCGATTTAAATGTAAATCCAAATAGACGTTACACATTAGACTGGTGAAAGGGACATTCATTTCGGCATACGCTCCATTATTGCAGCTCCCCATTATTAATCAATATAATTAAGTCAAACATACACAAGATAGTCTTTGGGAATAAAGTGTGCATTGTTTGCTACATTTAGTGCCTGTGCGAACCAGCTGCACGCC
The DNA here is from genome assembly GCA_900291075.1 of Melanogrammus aeglefinus. Taxonomy (NCBI): domain Eukaryota; kingdom Metazoa; phylum Chordata; class Actinopteri; order Gadiformes; family Gadidae; genus Melanogrammus; species Melanogrammus aeglefinus. The sequence continues at coordinate 139,180 of OLKM01000072.1, forward strand.
AGCAAGTTACCATGGCTCCCTAATCGACCGCCTCAATCGCTCATCTAAATCATATCAATTCATTTTCATGATTGCATTTACAATATGGATGTGCAATGCTAGTCGTATGCTACACACGCTAGGAATCTCAGCATTTATATGTTAATGTGTTCACTTTTATTTAAATAGGCAATTATATTATTATTATGCAATTATAGACAGAGTGGAGCGACAGCTGGTTCTGTTCAGGACTAGCGACTGGATCCCTTAATATACTCTGTAATGAACCTTTTGGCATTTGGGAATTTGCATATTCCTAAAACAACCTTTGGGTTGTCGTGGGAAAAGACCTGTTGTTGAAGCCTATTGTAATGTTGCTCTCCACTTCTTTGTCTTCATAAATCCTGTATGGAGGATGGGTAATGCGACTCCCCAAATCTGTCGTTCCTTAAATATCAAAAAATGTCATGAATGCCGGCGTTGAACATGCGAACACGGGCCCCTGTCCCGTCGATCTTACCATGAACTCATGTTTGCACTTTCCCTGTCAAACAGCGAGTTTAAAGGTGAAAGCCTCAAAGGGCCGTAGGGCCCTCCTCTGTGTTGACGCACGGTCAATTGAGTGTTTTCGGGTGGTGCTGGTTTGGTGGCAGGGGGCGGATGTTGTGTCTCTGTCAACCGGTCCTCAACCCCCTCTGACTGTCTGCAGTTCACGGCCACACGGCTTTAATTATGCCCCAATGGAGAGGCTCATTATGTTGATTAGGCCATTGTGCCAACAAAAGCTCCTCTTATAGGAGACTGCTAATTAGGCATGCTAACGGCTAACCATGGGCCCCAGCCAAAGACGACTTGCAATTGGAACTGCGGTATTGTCTCTAAAGGCACTGGTGTTGTTTGTGTGTGTGTATGTGTGGGTGTGTGTGTCTGTCTGTCTGTCTGTCTGTCTGTCTGTCTGTCTGTGTCTGTGTCTGTGTCTGTGTGTGTGTGTGTGTGTGTGTGTGTGTGTGTGTGTGTGACTGTGTCTTTCAGGTCCGAGACAGTGGTGGAGAGGATGCTGTGCAACTGGATGTCAATCTGTCTCTATCAGTTTCTGAGGGTAACCAAAAACATGCATGCCTTTGATGAAGTGTACCAGTGAAAGTGTGTTGATATTGTGGGCTATGGGTGCACGCATAGGGCTTGGACCATAAACACGCTGTTGTTCCCCTTTAATATCAATGTTTCAGGTGTGAACTAAATTGCACCTAGGTCCAATTAGAGTTCAGAGTTGAGACCAGATTCTCGTATTCCCGCTGTGTTATATTTATACATGTTGCACTACCAAATTTGCCAAATTATCGAACCTATCTTAACTTCACCATCTGAGAAAGGCCCGCCTGAAATGGTTTTCCAGTTGTCCCCCATATGCACCCGGTACTTACATTGTTCCTTCCTTTAATTAACCTTCACATCCAATCAGGGCACTCATGTACTTCAGCGTGTCTGAGTGAAATGTTGACTGTGTGTGTGTGTGTGTGTGTGTGTGTGTGTGTGTGTGTGTGTGTGTGTGTGTGTGTGTGTGTGTGTGTGTGTGTGTGTGTGTGTGTGTGTGTGTGTGTGTGTGTGTGTGTGTGTGTGTCGGGGCCAGGACTCGGCAGGCGAGCCCCTTTACAAACTGTTCCGAGCCATCAAGCACCAGATCGAGAAAGGGCCGGTCGACGCCAGACTGAAGAAAGCCAAGTACACACTCAACGACACACGCCTGCTGGGGGACGACGTGGAGTACTGTGTGCTGGTGAGCCACGCACACACAGTCACACACACACACACACACACACACACACACACACACACACACACACACACACACACACACACACACACACACACACACACACACACACACACACACACACAGTTATAGACACACACACACACACACACAGTTATAGACACACACACGCACACACACAGGCACATACACACACAGTTATAGACCCACACACAAACACACACACACGCTTACATACACACACACACACACACACACACACACACACACTTATAGGTACACACACACTTATAAACACAAACACACTTATAGACACACACATACACACACGCGTGCTCGCGCGCACACACAACACACTTATAGACCCACACACACAAAAACAAATCACTGACAGAAAATGACACAGGCCAGAAACGGTGGGAGACACACAAACAACCTATTAAGTGGGAAATGGGGGCACACACTTCATCATGCACAGAGAGCCTGAATGGACATGGGCACCCTATAGTGGGCATGGTTACATACACACTCACACACACACACACACACACACACACACACACACACCAAGAGAGGGACATACAAGTTGCCTTGGTAACCACCCACAAAGCCCCAGGCGGCTGCTTCTGGGGACATCAATCTCCACAGTCAATGTCCTCCATGGGGGGAACCGCCCATCACACACACACACACACACACACACACACACACACACACACACACACACACACACACACACACACACACACACACACACACACACACACACACACACACACACACACACACACACACACACTGTTGCATACTCAAAAACACAGAATTATCGGAACATCGAGCGCAATCCGACTTCTTGGCGGACCTATAAGCGCATTGTACCGCGTGCGCTCTTTATCTCTGCGTTGACGATCCAGACCCCCCCCCCCCCCATCCCCTGACGGATCCGCCTCCACCCACGAGCTCCGTCTTCACCGTTCACGAGCTCCACCACCGGCACCCTCTGCCTTCGCCCCGACGCCGTGTTGCGCTTAACGCTGGCTAACACGAGGCCAGCTGTTCTCTAAATAACGGACCCCGGGGGTAATGGCGTTGTCGAGGGCAATTATCGAATTAGCCTGATTTACACGCCCAACCCCCCCCCCCCTCCTCCCCCACCCCCCTCCTCCACCCGCACCACCACCAACACCCCACCCATCCGTCCCCCGCTGGTAGAGACGGGCGTCTGATTGATGAGTCAAAGGCAGAGGCAACGCCACGATGAGCACCCCCCCCCCCACACACACACACTCTCTCCTCATCCTTTATTCTTTCCTCCTCAGCGAGCCGTCTTTATTCACTCAGGACATGCAGACAGGCGGGAGATGTTGCTATGCCGATAGGATTTCACCTCCCCTCTCTCGGCACTCTGCGTGAATTGCTCAGTGCCTGAAGGGTGGGGGTGGGAGGAGGGGGGTGGAGGGGTTGGCCTGTTGGGGGGAGGACGGATGGGGGTGCCAGGGAAGGAGGGAGGGGAGGGGAGGGAGGGAGGGCGGGCTTAGTGAGTGCTGCATGGGGTGTTGCCGGGTGGCAATCTGTCACTCAGCACAGGATGCCCTCCCGTTGGGTGCTGGTCATTAGCTGCCCCGGGTGACAGAGCCGTCAGGTGTGGGGGCGGGAGACACAGGGGGGGATGGCGGTGGGGGGGAGGGAGAGTGGGGAGAGAGAGGTGAGAGGGAGAGGGGGAGAGAGAGAGATGGAGAGCGGAAGGGGGAGATAGAATGAGGGGAGCAGAGAGGGAGGGAGGGGGAGAGAGAGATGGAGAGAGGAAGGGAGAGATAGAATGAGGGGAGCAGAGAGGGAGGGAGGGGGAGAGAGAGATGGAGAGAGGAAGGGAGAGATAGAATGAGGGGAGCAGAGAGGGAGGGAGGGGGAGAGAGAGATGGAGAGAGGAAGGGGGAGCTAGAATGAGGGGAGCAGAGAGGGAGGGAGGGGGAGAGAGAGATGGAGAGGGGAAGAGAGAGATGGGGGAGAGAGAGGGGAGAATATAGAGGGGGAGCGAGAGATCGAGAGAGGGAGGGACCGAGAGAGACAGAATTGGGTTCACACCGAACACAGCTTGGTTGCCGTGACAACGGTCCTACATGGGTGATAGTGGTGAGGTGGCAGGGGGGGGGGGGGGGGGGGGGGAGGACATGTTATGTGCGTGGGTCCTCTGGCATTGTCTGGGCTTCTGAATTCAATGTGCCACCACATGTCAAATCTTGAACACCATGTATTCTGTTGTCTGTGCATGTGCGTGTGTGTGTGTGTGTGTGTGTGTGTGTGTGTGCGCGTGTGCGTGTGCGTGCGTGTGTGTGTGTGTGTGCGTGTGCGTGTGCGTGCGTGCGTGTCCCCAGAACCTCCAGGTGCTGGTGCAAAACGAGGGGACGGACGTGACGCCGGTGAAGGTGCTGAACTGCGACACCATCTCCCAGGTGAAGGAGAAGATCATAGAGCAGGTGTACCGGAACCTGCCCTACACCCTGCGGCCCAAGGTCGACAGTGTCACGCTGGGTGAGTGACTGACGAGGCGCCTCGCTCCACACGCCACTCTCCCAGAGGTGGCGGGTTCCTTAACATGTCAGCTGTGTGTGTGTGTGTGTGTGTGTTTGCGTATATTTGTGAATTTGTGTCTGTCTGTGTGTGTATATCTGCATGTATGTGTGTATGTATATATATGTGTGATAATGTGTGTGTGTGTTTGTTTACGTGTGTGTGTGTGTGCGTGTGTGTGTGTGTGTGTGTGTGTGTGTGTGTGTGTGTGTGTGTGTGTGTGTGTGTGTGTGTGTGTGTGTGTGTGTCTATATGCATATATGTGCATTTGTGTGTGTGTGTGTGCGTGTGTGTGTGTATGTATAGATGTGTGTGCGTGTATGTATACATGTGCATATGTGTGTGTCTCTGTGTGTGTATGTATATGTGTGGCCATGTATGTATGCTCTGTGTGCATGTTCCGTGTGCATGTGTGGGTGCATGTATATATGTGTGTTTGTGTGTTTATATGTGTGCATGTGTGCGTCTGTGTTTATACATGTGTATGTCAGAGTATGCCTCCGCCCACGTAACTTGATGATACCACAAAGTTTCCAAAGCTTTGTGGTATTCTTAAGCTGTTGGTGTTTCAAAATGAAAATGTATTCTATTGTGCCGAGAATGGATTTGATTCCAGTGACATTAAGAGAAGCTTGGGCCCTTTTTATCCTAGCGTGTGGTTGATTAGCCGCTGTGTTCTTGAAAAGGCAAGCACTCCATCGACTCCTCACATCAAAGCACCGTCTATTCCCAGGCGGGATGTGGATTTCTGCCTCTCCATGCTTTTTCGATATCCAAGATCCATGTATTTTAATGACTCCATGAGATAACACGCTTCGTCTTTTATGGCGGGGATCTTTTGAAAATGAATGCTGTCAGGCCTCAGGCTCAGCCTGCCGATAGGGAATGTTCTGTCAGCCGGTGGCAGAACATTGCATTTTGGCAACATTGCATTGTCCTAATGAGATAAACATGTACGTGTTGGTCCTTTTCCGTTGAATACTTCTCGTTGATGTGGGAGAGTTTTATGCGGGATATTGAGATGAATGAACCCAAGAAAAAAGTTGTTGCCAACTGTGCCAGTACATTGCACAGTACTTTTCACACCTACCTGATAGTAGCCATGTTTCCATCCAAAGTGATTTGCATTGCTGGGCAATGCGCATTAAAAGAAATTCGAATCATGTGTGTTTCCATCAAAAGAACGGACTTTGGTGAAAACTACAAATTCGCGCGAGTTTTCTAAGTCACGCGAGATTTTCCGCGGGTTGGCATGGCAACCAGCCTGTAAACATTCCGTCGAAGCAGTCGGGGTGAAAGTGCGCTACGTCACACTTGATTCGCATACAGCTGTTTCCATCCCATTCGAATCAACCAAAACCAAAAAACCAAAAGCCATAGCGAGCGTATTTCATTTTGTGCGAATCAGGGGATTTTAATGCGAATCACGGCGTTTCCATCATCATTTCCCGATGCGATACATCTAGATGCGCATCTAAACAGCTGATGGAAACGCACCTATTGATGGGCTACTGATTTTAATTGGTAGCTATATTTGAACCGGTAGCTGATGTTGACTGGTTGCCGGTTCTGACGGGCTGGTGTCGCGGTGTCCTCCCCCACTTGCAGAGTGGCGCCCAGGCTCCACCGGGCAGATCCTGTCAGACCTGGACCTCACCTCCCAGAAGGAGGGCCGTTGGAAACGCATCAACACACTGGCACACTACAACGTGAGTGTGCATCTGCATGCCCTGGTCCACGGCCAATGACGCGGCGGTATCCACCTCCTTCCTTCCTGACCCGTCACATTGACGGAGCCTAAGGCTATTAATACCATAAAAAAAAAGAACATTAATCTCTATCCTCTTCCTTGACAACTGCTAGCCTCTGTCTCGGGTAGTTTAGTTTAGCGGTGCTGACCACAGACTGTGTTATTCCGCTAATGGTCCGGGGGTGAGTGTCGCCTCCCCCCCCCGCCCCCCCCCCCCCCCCCCCCTCACCCTCACCCTGGGCTCACCGGCCTTCTCCCGTAGTCCTCTCCGAGCCACGAGGCTGCCGTCCTAGATTGATCGGTGTTGTAAAAGCAACGCTAATCAGAGCGCTATGGGAAGCCGGTACCGTGGTCAATAGCAGACAAAAGCCCAAGCCAAACGGGCGGTAAATACTCCCAATGAAGACCACGCCGTCGAGCCACTGGTATGGATCGTGGTCAACTATTAAGGCCGGGGGGGGGGGGGGGGGTGTGGGGTATATGGTAATGATGCACCGATGAAGGATACCCTGTTTTGTGTCTGATGTGTTGTTGTGCACCAGGTGAGAGACAACGCCACCGTGGTCCTCTCCAGAGTGATGCACACCCAGTATAACTACGACCAGAATCAGGAGAGCCAAGGGGAGAGTGAGTGTACACACACCATGTACACCCAGCACACAGCCCGTAATACCCAGACTCGCTCGCACACGACACTCACAGACACACACACACACACACACACACACACACACACACACACACACACACACACACACACACACACACACACACACACACACACACACACACACACACACACACACACACACACAACTCACACACACACACACACACACACACACACACACACACACACACACACACACACACACACACACACACACACACACACACACAGACACACACACACACACTCGCACACAGACACACACACACACACACTTGCACACAGACACACACACACACACACACACACACACACACACACACACACACACACGCACACACACAGACACACACACACACACACTCGCACCACAGACACACACACACACACACACACGCACACAGACACACACACACAGACACACACACACACACTCGCACACACAGACACACACACACACACACTCGCACACAGACACACACACACACACACACACACACACACACACACACACACACACACACACACACACTCGCACACAGACACACACACAAACACACACACACACCTCCACACTACACTCACACACACGCATATAATTTGATAGCTCGGGGAGGATGGGGCGAGAAACATGAATTAGAAATAAACTTTGAAATGTCTTCCTATCCCCAAGGTTTCAGTCGACAGCGCCTTGCTCATTTCACATGCTAATACCTCTGTTTTTATGTATGGCGTGAGTACATTTTGTTTCACGCGCAACAAGACTCGCTTTTATCTGCCGTGCGGGTTGCTTTGTTATTTTCCAACATTCTCACATGGGCATTTACTCACTCGAAATGCACTTCATACGCAGAGCCGCGCTATTTTTACCCCCCCCCCTCTTGTGCATAGCGTTTTACGGTAATATATTTCGGAACGGTGGGAGCGGTTCCAAAATAGAGTTCCAAAACTAAAGTTGCGACGCCCCAACTCCCCGTGCAGGGAACGCCCTGTTGGAGGACGACAAGGTGTTCCACCTGGTGAGACCCATGGAAGAGCTGGACGAGATCAAGTCCAAGCGGGGCAGCCTCAAGGACAAGTCCATGACCAAAGCCATCACCGAGATCTACCTGACGCGCCTGCTCTCGGTCAAGGTAACGGTGGTACTGCGCATGCTACACTGTCCCCCCCAGGTGGCAGCCACACAAGGCAAAGGCAGGTGGCGTTGAAAGCCGATTTATTGTAAAGTTTACAGAGTAGGACAGTTTACCTGGTGCTTCATGTTGCCGTGCACAAGGTCTCTCCTTGAGTACGTGTGGAGATGGCCACTTCATAATTTATACTGTTGATACCGTTTGTTTGGTTTGCCCTGTTTGTTCTTTCTTTAGCATTTTACTATAGCAACTTTTTTTGTTTTCATTAGGCGGTTGTAACAAAGGAATTACCCATCCGGGGGATTAATAAAGTGGTTACCTATCTATTCACGGCTGTTTCAACCTGTACACATTGATGAGTCAATGTGCAACAGTCGCGCAGCCTCGCCCACCCCAGAGTCTAATCGGTCTGACTCGGGCCGGGTGAAGCTTCTTAAACCAGTCATCAAACAGACACACTTTTACAAACCGGGCATCGATTCAACACAGGAAAATTAGCGGGCTAGGTTGTTCCCTCCCTCGTGTCCCTCCCTAGCCTACCTGCAGGTATCCTTGAGCAATATGCCTGCTAACCCTTACCAACTCATTAGTGTACACGGGTAAATGAGATGTATCGGAATTCTCTGGATACTCTTTTGAATAAAAAGCGGCTAATGAATAATAGTAGTGGTAATGGTAATGGATACATTTTTCTTCTTATTAAAATGCAGGATAGATCGGGCACAGATGAAAAGGGTAACACATGAATATAGATGGAAAAGCAACACTAAAGCTGATACAAAATCTATGTTTCTTCTCTGAATACATTTGTTCACACTGACTCTGTCTCGAGAAGACCTGAGGCCTTGTTTCTCACACTGTGTGTGTGTGTGTGTGTGTGTGTGTGTGTGTGTGTGTGTGTGTGTGTGTGTGTGTGTGTGTGTGTGTGTGTGTGTGTGTGTGTGTGTGTGTGTGTGTGTGTGTGTGTGTGTGTGTGTTTGTTGTGTGTGTGTGAATATCTGCGTGTGTTTGGTGTGTGCGTGTGTGTGTGTGTGTCTGTGTGTCTGTGTGCATGGGTTTGTTGTGTGCGTGTGTGTGTGTGTGTGTGCGGGTACACCTAACCCATTTCCAGGGAACTCTCCAGCAGTTTGTGGACGACTTCTTCCGGAGTGTCCTGTGCTCCGGCGCGGTCGTGCCGCCTGCCATCAAGTACTTCTTTGACTTCCTGGACGAGCAGGCGCTGAAACACGACAACGTGGACGAGGAGACGGTCCACATCTGGAAGACCAACAGGTGCAGCCCAAACACACACGCACATGCGCACATACGTACGTACAAACATACATACACACGCATGCGCACACACACACGCATGCACGCATGCGCACACACACACACACACATGAACGCATGCGCACACACACACATCCAAACATACATACCTACATACATATATATATGCATACATACATAAGCCGCACACACACAAACACATACATAAAACAACCCACACACAAGCCCACATTCTCCTATTTGTATATATACATCAATGCATGCAATCACACATACATACCCAAGCACATGCATACACACACGTGTGTATATACACACATATGCAAACTCTCAAATGCAACCACACACTGATGTGCATTTCCAAAAATGTTCCGGTTTTTCAAACAAGCAGATGTCCTTTTTAATTACACACGGACCACCTCTCTCTGACCCAAACACACACACACAAACACACACACAGAGGGCCACACAACGGTATGACCTCGGTAGGCCCACCTCTTAGGCGGAAAACGTAACTCCCCCCGACAAACCATCCCAAGTAATAGAAGTTACTTATCCGCCCAAACGCCTGAATACCAATGCACATTTTCCGCTCGGTCGGTTATCATTTGCAATCCCCCCGTGCCCCCGCGTGACATTTTAAGTGCATAAATTAGTGTCACCGGTGGGCTGGCGTCGGGCGGGCGCGAGCCGCACGCCGCGGCCGTGCCCGTGATTGACGCCGCGCTGTCAAGTGAGCCGCGGTGTGCGGTGGGGAGGGGACAGGAAGCGCCGTTTAATTACTTATTTTCACTTCACGCCATGTCCTCGTTCCCCCCCCCCCGCCCCGCCCCGCTCTCTGTTTATCGAGTCAGCTGAGAGACACCTAGGAAATTATAAATGGGGCGGGCTGTGTGTGTGTGTGTGTGTGTGTGCATCCAGCACATCAACGAGCAAACATGGTAATGACGTCCCCAGGTGACTTAATTGTATGATCATAACACGTTTTTTTTGCGTTTTTCCGGAGGCTTTTGTTGTTGTTTGGGAAGCCTCTATTCCCCGGAAAGTCTGGGCAGGGTATTCGTTTTTTATGCTCGGTGTGTTTTCCCATCCGGTGGATCAGCATACTAGTGAAGTCATGCTTATTCAGATAGTGGGGGAAAGTGCCGTCGACTGAATCTTTCCACTGCGCGTTTTCGCAACGGTACGACACGGCTCTGCACGACTCTACCCTGATTTGAGAGCTTTTCCACTGCGGGTTGGAGGCGGGACCCGTTACGGTTTTCAGTACCTGTTCGTACCTGTTTCAGAGGTAGGTCTAGCCGGTATGAGTCGGGGGCCTAAATGTCACGTGAACAGTGCTGTCCACTGATTGGTTAGATGAAATGACGTTATATGTGCGACGAAGCGCGGGGGTCTTTAAACATTCACCCGTCATGGTATGAAAACACAAACTGCGAGAGCAAACAACGACAAAACGATAAGAATCGCTCGTCTCGACTCTTCCATACGTTCGTGTTCTTTTGTCGCTACAAGCCACAGAGCAATCAGCAACAGCAGTACTGCCTCGATGTCGTCCAGTGCTTCCATCGTTGTTTACTTTTTTCTGACCGCGGCATGGCACTTTCTAGTCGCCTGAAGCTGACGTCACGCCTGAACACCTCCGACTCCGCCCAGTTCCAGGCCACGGTTTTGTGTGGAAAAGCAAAAATTTACTGGTACCGTGCCGTGTAGTGTAGGGCTGCACTAACCGCACCGAGTAGACAGAGTCGGGACTATTTTGGCAGTGGAAAAGGGGCATTATTAGCTCCCCTTTTTGACGTGTGGTGGTGGTGGTGGTGTGGGGGGGGGGGGTTGATTCACGGGCTGGTTCGGGTCTGCAGAGGAGTCGTGTGTTCCTGGGTCTTGTGTGTGTGTGTGTCCGGAACCAGGAGATTTAGCGGGGGTAAATCGTGCGTGTGTGATGCCTCGGTCGACCGGGCGCTGTTGTCTTGTACGGACGACTGGAAAGGTGGAAATTGTGCTGCTGCTTGACCGTCGCTAATCGCCGTTCATTAGGACGCCGGCACGAGCCATTTAACAAATGCTTCTTCATTCTCGGGCCTCCATTTGAAGAGCTGACGCCCGCCGTCTTTTGCGGAGGGAGTAATTATGTATTCCCCTCTGAGCATCTTTTGTTGGTGGATGATGATACAAAATCATGGGAAATTGTTTTGTCTTTTTTTAATTTTTCTTTTTTTAAAAGCGGAATCGGAGAGTACTTTACAATTATCTCACACATCAACAACAAGAAGCCCTTTGATCATTCTTTCATACTACATGCTTTTTATCTTGTTTTATCACACCTACCGCGCACTGGACGTGCACACTGCTGATTACCCAGAATGCACCGCTGCCCCGTCAGATCATTAGATGAAGGATGTTTGGAGGGGGAGCACGTTCTCCACTCTTGCTAGAATTTATTCAAGCATCGCCGACTCCCCTATTGACCTCCCCCCCCCCCGCCCCCCGCCGCCGCGGCCCCCACCACCTCATCAAACCCTCCTCCTCCAACTGCACTACCACCCCAACCGTGTCCTCCACCTCATACCTCCACCTCCTTCACCCCCCCCATCCTCTCCATCCCCCCCCCCCCGCTCCTCCACAACCACGCCTCATTTTTATTCTGCACACCTCCATCATCCCTAAACATATACTCCTCCTCCTACCTCCTCCACCACCTTCTTCTCCTCCTCCTCCTCCTCCTCCTCCACCACCCCAACATTATCTTCCTTCTCCTCCTCCCTCCACCTCCCCCCCAACCTCCTCCTCTTTCCTCCTCCTCCCTCCTCCTCTTTCCTCCTCCTCCACTACCCCCAACCTCATCTTCCTCCTCCTCCTCCTCCTCCTCCTCCTACCTCTTCCACCCACCCTAACCGTGTCCTCCTCTTCCTCCTCCTCCTCCTCCTCCTCCTCCTCCTCCTCCTCCTCCTCCTACCTCTTCCACCCACCCTAACCGTGTCCTCCTCTTCCTCCTCCTCCTCCTCCTCCTACCTCCCCCAGCCTCCCTCTGCGGTTCTGGGTGAACATCCTCAAGAACCCCCACTTCATCTTCGACGTGCACGTGAGCGAGATGGTGGACTCCTCCCTGTCGGTCGTGGCCCAGACCTTCATGGACGCCTGCACCAAGAGCGAGCACAAGCTCAGCCGGGTAAGTGGGTGGGGGCGGGGGGGGGGGGGGGGGGGCATTAAGGGGGCGAGAGCTTGAGAGCTGACCCGTTCAGCTCTCCGATGTCTGCCCTGGCGAGAGAGCAGACATCGGGGCTCCTGCGGGCTCACCGACGCTGGCAGAGTGGGGGTCGAGAGGGTTGACTGTGTTTTGAAATGTCAGCGTTTTCACCGGGACGCCTGTCTTTTCTCTTGCCCCAGGACTCGCCGAGTAATAAACTACTCTATGCAAAGGAGATTTCCACCTATAAGAAGATGGTGGATGAGTAAGTTGTCCTCACTTCCTCCAAGATGTTTTTCGTTTTTTTTTTTCGACAATGGCACGACAATATCAATGTCGATGTGCAGCCATCATAACCAGATTCTCGAACTCTGTGTGTGTGTGTGTGTGTGTGTGTGTGTGTGTGTGTGTGTGTGTGTGTGTGTGTGTGTGTGTGTGTGTGTGTGTGTGTGTGTGTGTGTGGTGTGTGTGTGTGTCTAGCTATTACAAGGGCATCAGGCAGATGGTATCTGTCAGCGACCAGGACATGAACACTCATCTGGCCGAAGTGTCTCGGGTGAGAAGCCCCCCTAGCTCTCACTGTGCTATAATATCCACCCTCTCCTTCTGTTCATGTCACTTCAATACAGTTCTGTGTACACACATAATCTACGTGTGTGTCTGCGTCATTACATCAATTGTACTAAAGAAATTAAGAATATACACACTAATGTCCCGAGGCCCAAATTGCTAGCTATTTTTCCTTTCAACTGATCCAGTTTGTAGAATTGTGGTATTGTGTTTCCATAAAAATACAACTATTTGGGGTTGAGTGTGTAATATCTTGAGTTGCGGTGTTACATTCTCTCAAAGCTGACAGTAGACTAGGCGATGGTTATGTATAGCAGCGCTTTGCACTTTGGAAAACATGACAACACTGTTAAATGGATTCTGCCTTTGTCTCCTCCAGACTCACACAGACAAACTGAACACCCAAGTGGCCCTGCATCAGCTCTACCAGTATGCCAGCAAATACTATGATGTGGTGGGTGATTCTCTCGCTCTCTATCTGTCTCCTATCGTACCTCCCGGAGAACTGAACGCACTACTGCCCAGCCCAATGTTGCGCTTTTCATTTTTCTTCTTTTACTCTGCTCCACTCTCACCTTTTTGAGGAGCAGGGTGTGTGGAATTTTAATTGAAAGCCTTTTCTGTGGTGCGTGAATCGGAAAATTGGTCTGGGAATTGATTTATCCATCCGGAAGTGTGCACAGCCACTTAAGGTCGCAGAAGGGAGAGCCGAAATGCAGATCGAAATGAAACGTAATGAACAGAGCTGAAGTTGGATAAGCAAATGGTCATTCTCATTTCCTCTCTCTCTCTCCCTCGTCTTTCATACCCCTCTCTCTCTCTCTCTCTCTCTCTCTCTCTCTCTCTCTCTCTCTCTCTCTCTCTCTCTCTCTCTCTCTCCTCTCTCTCTCTCTCTCTCTCTCTCTCTCTCTCTCTCTCTCTCTCTCTCTCTCTCTCTCTCTCTCTCTCTCTCTCTCTCTCTCTCTCTCTCTCTCTCTCTTCTCCCCCCCCCCACAGATCATCGCTGCCCTGGAGGATGACCCCGTCGCCCAGAGCAAACACTTGACCCTGCGTCTTCAGCAGATCGCTGCGGCTCTGGAGAATAAATCCACCGATCTTTAACTCCCCCCTCCCCCCCCCCCCCCCCCACACACCCCCAAGGGACGGAAGGGCGGACGGATGGACAGACGGAGAGAAAAAAAAATAAGGACCGAAAGAAGGACGCGAGAGAAGAGGGAGGGAGGGAGGGAGGGAAGGAAGGGAGGATGCCAGTGTGTCCACAGTGGCTTAGGGATGGATTCCTCGGAAGGAAAGGAGGCAAGGAGGCGAGATGAGGGACCGAACCATGCGAGCGTCTCTGCTGTAGGACCTCAATGGGACTGACGCGGTACCGATGTAGAGCAGGAGGAGGAGGAGGAGGTGACAGCGTTGTGCTCTCCTAGCTATGCCTTAAAGCTCACCTGCCAACCTTTAAGGTCCACCTGCGCCCACCCTACCCAACCCAGAATGCAGTGCAGGAGCTGGCGTGGGAGAGTAAGGCCCCTGGCACTGGAGATAATCAGACCCTCCGTCCCGTATAGAAGAGGTTCCAGGAGGAGTTGATGGATAATATATATTTTTTTTAATTGTGTGTGCGTTCTTATGCGGATAGCTTTATAAGGAGATGATTATCTTTTTAAACGGATCGCCTTGTGGTGCAAAGTGTTTCTATATGCCTGTGTGTGTGAGTGCGTGCGTGTCTGTGTACAGTGTGTACAGTGTGTACGGTATGTGAACAGGAGCGGGTGTGCCTACCTGTATGTTAGTCTGTGTGTGCGTGTGGGTTGTGTGTGTCGGTCCGCTGTTAAGCATGGGGGGTTATAGGGAAGCCCCGTGTTCTATCGGTTTGAACCCCCCCCCCCCCCTGACCCCCGGACGAGAGCCTTGAGCTCTCCCTGTATCATTTCACCAGAAGAGACCAAAGGTTCTGGTGGAGAGGGGGGGGGGAGGCGGGGAGTGCTGGCTCATCTTCTCAAATCATAGGTGTCCCGGCAACACCGCGCCGAGACGTGGTCCATTTCTGTCGTTGACGGTTCTTAGGATCGCTGCCGTCGCTTCGAGCTCGATTGCCGTTTTTCGTTGTGCTTGTTGAAATCGATAAATAGCACAGTCAGTTTCCCTTTATTGTAAAAATGCCACGACACATTCCACTCAGAGTAAAGCACAGAATAAATGAAAACTTTTTTTTTTTGTTTGTTTGTTTTTTTAGTGATCATTTGAAAAATTGCTTGTGAATGATAACGCGTTCAAGCTTGCTTGTGTAAGCGGACGATTGACAACATTCACTTACAGAGCCGGTGACTTCATATTAGCCCTGCAATAATGTCAATGTAAAATAATTCACAACACTGTAGACGGTTCAAGAAGCAAAACAGTTATTATGGTATCAATGCAGCAATACATGTGGAAACTGTCCAGCTGATTCATTTATGGAAAGCGTAGTGTTACCGTTGTAATGCGTTTATAAGTGGTGCCATTTTTATAGTATTAGCATTTTACCAATTTCAATAGTCGCGCGACATTTCTGCCTCCTTTGTTGATAACGCTGATGTTAATGCTTTTGTGAAAGGATATTCGAGAGTTCTATGGTACGTTTTTTTTGAAGAAGTGGTATTTGTTTTAGCTTTGGTGTGATGTCGTAGGGCTCAGGTGAAAGTATCTACATACATGATTGTAGGAGGCTTCATGTGTACTATCCCGTTAAAGTCCAAATAGGATGGTTGCTATTACTTTTGTCCTTGTATACTTTATTCATGCTGAAAAAAGAAAGAACTGCTAAAAAAAAATATATATAAATATAAATTAGGGTTTGCCTTGAATATTCAGTTGGCACATTGGTACTTGGACATTATCTCATAAGATGTGTTTTTCAGTTTTGAGAGGAGCAAAACTAGATGCCTAAGAAATCTGAGAACATTTAAATAAAAATCACACCAATAGGGAAAGAAGAGGGTCTTGAGATGACAACGGACATGCTCTTCTTACGGGGGTTTGTCCTGTTAAATCGTCGGAGCCCATCACCATGAGTCTATTTATTGAGCAGTATAAACGCTGCCTCGGGCCACACTTCACGTTTATTGGCTCATTTATTAAAAGAGAACGCTCTGCTGTTTGTTCATGAACTGCGGCGAAGATTAAAAGCATTTCGGCATACAGCCCTGATTTATTTCTAGGTTTTTCTAACAGTCGACTGATAGCGACCACGTATGGTAAACGGAGCCCAAAGAGCCCTCCAGACCCCAGAATGTGAGCGATTCCTGCCTTAGCTGGTGTAAGTGTGTATTATTTTGCACAGGGCCCATGCCTGCCTGCCTGCCTGCCTGCCTGCCTGCCTGCCTGCCTGCCTGACTGACTGTCTGTCTACCCTGAAGGCCCTGCTCAAACACAGCAGGGGGTCCTGGCATTCCGACCCACAGCACTCGGAGCTGGTCACTCTGAAGGCCGCAGAGCAAGGCTCCAAATAAGTGAAGCTGCAGGGAAAGGTGGGTGGGTGGGTGGGTGGGTGGGGGGCGTAATGCTTTTGATCTTGACCGCTGCAATCCATCCCCATCGCCGCTTACCGCCAGTGTCTCGACGGAGAGAGTGATGCAAGACGCTTTTCTTTCGAAGCCCTTTTTCCTTAACCAAAAATGTGCCTTACCGATAGGACGACGCGTAAATATATAGATGTGTCCTTTCTAAAATTCTATCGATAACTTAAAAGTGATTTATGATTCTAGTGCTATAGACACAGCAATGTATTTGGAATTGTGATTTTTTTTGTGTGCTGTCAAGAAAAGAAAAAAATATATAAAGCTAATCACCCTGCTGCAGCCATGTGCGTGCCAATAGGCTGAAGACATTGTTTTATTTTATGTGCACTTTTCCTTTGTGTGTGTGTGTGTGTGTGTGTGTGTGTGTGTGTGTGTGTGTGTGTGTGTGTGTGTGTGTGTGTGTGTGTGTGTGTGTGTGTGTGTGTGTGTGTGTGTGTGTGTGTGCTTAGTAGGCCTTCTGTGACTATGGCCCAAGCGAATAAATGTAAAGCAATGTCCATCCCCAAATTCCCATTCAAATGGTTGGAACCCTAAAAATTCGCTTCAAGTCAAAAAGGATAATTGTGTATAGATCGATTATAGCTCAAAACTGTTGCAATGGTGTTTTTCCTTCTTTTGCCGTGTGTTTCTACCGTGTGTATGATTAATGACTATCTATACTCGACAAAAGAGCTTTCTTACTGCTGTGCAGTTATTTTTGTTTCCTATAACATATATACCTTTGTAAAAACATGTTGAAATACTGTACTCTTCACTGTATAATCCTATGCATTGAGTCCTGGGGCGTGGGGGGAGGGTGGAATTAAGTTTATTTGTGCAGTTGTCGAGACATTTTCTCCTCTCCCTTCCATTTCGAAAACTTGTGAAAGTGCCGTGGTGATAAAAAACTAAACTGGAACGGTCTCATTTTCAACGTTGGCGAAAGCAATGTCCCTTTCAACCCCAGGCAGCTCACAAGCCAATCTTGATCTGTTTCGTAGTGGATGAACTCACTCCTCCAAAGTTTATGTGCGTGCGTGTGCGTCTGTGTGTGTGTGGAAGGAGCATTTACACATGGGTTTCATCACCCACGCCACCGTGAATAAATTTCTCAGAGATGTCTAATGCAGGGTTTCTTTTCTGTTTCCTTCGTGCACACACACACACACAACCATGATCTGTTATCAGTTAGGACATCTCTCTCTCTCTCTCTCTCTCTCTCTCTCTCTCTCTCTCTCTCTCTCTCTCTCTCTCTCTCTCTCTCTCTCTCTCTCTCTCTCTCTCTCTCTCTCTCTCTCTCTCTCTCTCTCTCTCTCTCTCTCTCTCTCTCTTTCCCCCCCTCATCTCTGCTCCCTCTCCCCCCCCCCCATCTTCTATCTAATGCATATGGTTTGATGTGGTTGTCGTTAAGGTTTGACCAGAGTTTTAAGACCGGGCAGGATACTCAGTTCTACAGTTGAGTTGAAGCGAGTGTCTAATAGAACATTCTCATGCACCCATGATAACCTAATGATCAACTGTCATACACATTATGGTAAAAACCATAATTAAGTAAATGAACAGACTGCAGCCTGTTAATCCATAGCGATTTACATTGAATTCGGATACAGGTCATTAAGGAGCTAGAAAGTAAGGTCTCTTGCCCAAGGATGCCCTCCAGGTATGCTGCAGGCATTTTGGGATCAAGCCCAGAACTTTTCACCCTAACCACCGACTATACAATCCGGCCCTCCTACTTTTTTACTGCCGTAGGCAAATGCATGGCACACAAAAATAAAATAACAAAGTTCACGGTCAACATGATCGTGGCCGTTCACTTCAATGTCTTCGGCTCGCGCCATAGTCCGAGAATGCATACTAAAAAGACCGGAGGTTTGACTACATAGTAGAAGTTCATAATGCAAACATGCTCTGTGTGGTGTCAGCAATCCCCCAAGTGAACGTTGAAAAGATGCCTGCAAAAAAACATTAATTAAGAAAAAACGTCTAAGAATAAAATGCCAGGGAAAAGGAGACACTGGTGTGCGGGGGGGGGGCAACATGAAAGGGAGGACGGGGGGGGGTGGGGGGGAGGGGGTCTCATCTGAGCTGCTCCGCAAACCCTCGACGCCGGGGTGGAGATATCAAAGACTGAGCTGGGGCCGTGGAGGCGTTAGCTTGTAACCGAGCGGAGAGATTTGCTCGCAGATATCCACCCAGAGGAACGGAGAAGAGAGGCGCCGCCAAGAGTGATTACGCTTGATTATCACAAGCCTCCTTGCTGCCAACACACACACAATCACACGCACACACACACACACACACACACACACACACACACACACACACACACACACACACACACACACACACACACACACACACACACAATCACAGGCTTATCCAAGGTGATCCTGTACCATC
This sequence comes from Melanogrammus aeglefinus, assembly GCA_900291075.1. Lineage (NCBI taxonomy): Eukaryota > Metazoa > Chordata > Actinopteri > Gadiformes > Gadidae > Melanogrammus > Melanogrammus aeglefinus. The sequence goes on from OLKM01000072.1 coordinate 158,019, forward strand.
CCAAAGATGGAATTACTGTAGCATAGACTGAGCTCATTGGTCATGCCATATTGCTAATGATTAGTATATGAGGTATGTATCCTACGGTTCAATACAGCACACAGCAGCACACATTTCTCTTCAGCTGCTGGGGAAAATAGGTTTATGTATTCAACAATTAGAATGATCTATACTTATTGATTTTGGTATCGGAAATTGGCAGGTCTTTGCTTCAGACTCTGAAGCCAGCCTCTGGCCAAGTCGAAGATGAAACACAAAAAGTTTCCCAGCATGCTGCGTTGCAACTCCACACGGTCTAACCAAGGATGTATACAACAAGAACACAACAGAAAAAGCCTGACAAGATGAGTCTTGGCATCCATTTTTGCCACTGGGAGGAGACTTGGTAAAAAGATAGGTGAAAGTGAGAAAGCAACCGTCTGTTGTTGACTTGTTATGATTAATTATTTAGAGTGTGATAAAGAAAAGGAATTACAAGAATAATTAGGGCTTTAGGAGGGAAAACAATGGGTAAAAGAAAATATCGGTTTTAACAGACTTCTCTAACACCAACTTAATAGTCTTCAATAAACTAAATACCCTAATTAAATAAAACCTAACTACTTGAATCTACAGTGTGGTTATGCAAACAGACACAGGAAATATGAACGGGAACAGACTTGAAACAGCATCAGTAGCCTTTTATAAGACATCCATATCATGGATTAATGCTAGACTCAATCGGTGCAATATAACCCCCCAAAACTGAAGCAAACAATTACTGTGAGTAATTCAAAAGCCTTGCTTTCAACAATTGCATTAAATATTGTATTGCCTTCAAAGTGCCCCCTCCAACTTTGAACTCCCACTAGAGAAAATTGTTTTTCAAATGTATTGCACCACAAACACAATTTCATTCAAGCTATTTGATTGGCAGAGACCCCGCAGTAAATAACATAACGATGTTCAAAATGTGCAAATTGAGTTGCTTGTTGAGCTGGCTCTTTAATCAGGGCTGAGTGGTGATATCACAGCCACAGAGGACCTATTGCTGTCATACCTCTTCCCAACGCAGTGTTTTCTCATCACATATTCGTGCCTTTACTACACCATTAACTTCAAAGATGTGTGATAACCGTATTACATTGAGTGCTGGAGTGATCCTGCTGGTGATTAAGTGTGTAACCGCAATGGAGACAGGCTAATTAATTAAGCAGATTCAGCATTTTAAATCTAGTTAATTGTCTATGGGGCCTGTGAAAGGCACCGACTCATGGAATGGATTATCAGATAAACAAAGCAACAGTCCTTCTCATTTTATAGTCCCTGAAGGTTAGACATTCAGTAGACATGGTGAAATGGAATAAAAAAATATTTGCAGTATTATTATATAATAATGCTAATAATCGTATAAGTAGGCTACTTATTGTTTTTTACTTGAGGTTAAATATGGGTCCAGACCATTGGATCCACGCCAGAGTCTGAGGGGTGGGTTAGCGGCAGCCGGCGGCAGCACACTGACCCCTATAGTAAAAGAAAACAAAGGCAAAGAAAAAAAAATGCATACAATATAATAAATGTTATGTACCGGTATACTGTCCATTAGTACGCTATACATGCGTGCTATGAAACTGGTGCGCATGCGCATGATACATAATTATGTTAGTGTTGGTGTAAAAAAGATGTGACCTGACTACCTCTGACACCTGCCTACCAGTCTTGTTCATGACGTGACAATCTCCCACGAAAAAACACTTCGGGGAAGGTTTTAATACAGACTACGGACGAAATAGACTGTTTCGCTTGCCTATGCGTTCACTCCCGCGCAACCATTGTTGCCGGAAACATGAGTTCGGAAGTGACAGCGAGACGCACCAATCACCGCGAACCTCTGTTGTTGAACCAACCATCGGGACGCATTTGCAGTGGGCGTTCACAACGTGTCCAATCAGATGTCATCTGCCGTTTTTATTTTGGTCTTGCCCAGTTCTAGAATTTTGTATGTGGATGAATGAAGAAACCGGGACGCGGAATACTGTAATAATATACGTTTTCAAACGTATACATTTGGAATAATTTCGTCTCCTGCATGCCTGAATTGACGGGTGCCTAAAACCAAACAGCTCATCCCCACACTGCAGTTAGCAGTAACGTTAGCTCCACTGACCATCATGCTAACGGCACAATAACTGAGGAGGTAAGGACCATTTAACGATATTAATGCATTAATATGAACCCAGGGACGTTTGTAAATTCTCATCACAACCCAACCTTGGCTTTTGTATGCTCGGTGCTACTCGTACGTTAGCTCTGAAACTGAATTTGTTGCTGGCACAGGCTATAGATCGTCCTTCATGATTGTACAGATGCATGCATGCATTCCTTATCCATACTGATCCAGCCTACCCCTTTCCTTCTCACTTTTCATGGTATAGGTGGAGGCATCCGTGACGCTGCTTCTGCTATGTATTCCACACCTAATGGCGCCCTAACAGCTAATGGCAATGCTAACAGCATTACGGAACTGCTCGGTGCCCTGTGCGACTGCAGTATCCATGGGGTGTCCTGGAAACGCCGTGCCATGGGGGGGCTTTCAAAGGAAGGCGCCCGTAAGTCTCTCAAGAAGCGTGCCTACGGGGCCCTACTGTCCAAGCTTTTCCAACCTGGTACCTGTAAAGGCTCTGCCACCGGCCCGGCCACCACACCGCCCAGAAACAAAGTCCTGATGATCTCCTTCGACCTGCGTGTGGCCGGCTGTCAGGAAGATGCGGAGCGGTTGGAGGAGCTGCTGGGAACCCTGCCAGAGGGAGAACCCTCAGACCCCGTCCTGGAGCTCCTGGTGCACTTGGCCGGCTCTGCTGCCCCTCCGGCCACCTCGTTCAGCCGGGACTACATGAGACGAGAGAGGCCCGTTCTGCGCAGGCCCCCGTTGGAGGGCTACCAGAGCAAGGAGCTGCAGAGGCTGGAGGCCCGCGCCTGGAGTCTGGTGTGCAGTGAGGAGTGGGGGTCACTGGGAGGACTCTGTGGGACTCTGGGGCTGATGGACGCCCTTCCAGGCACTGGGCTGCAGGCGTTGAGGATGAAGTTGGAAGTGGAGGAGAGGTTTGAGAAGGACACGCGGTTGTCGCTGTTTGGTGCACTACAGCACACCAGAACATCAGACCTACACATAAGGCTAGACCTGCCTCCTGTACCTAGTGATGCAGATGTTACTGGGCTGGCCATCAAGGTAGGAGGTTCTGCTTTCGATAATCAATATGAGAATGGAGAAAATGTGTCTAGGTCTATATTATTGAAAAAAAAAAACATGTTTTTCTTTTCTAGAGGCTATATAATACTATATCTCTTCTGTGAAATGTTGTTTTTTTGCAGGTCCCGCACTGTTTCGATCAGTCTGAAGACGAGGGCTTTCAGTCGGCCTCCAACCTGACCCCAGACTCACAGTCGGTGCCAAGCCCATGTCCTGAGTTTGATATCTGGGAAGCTCTTGGCTCATTTGAGCCAGGAAAACGCCGCTGCTGGGAGTCAGTTGGCTGGTGAGGAATTTGGCAAAGGTTCTCCCATGTTCCGATCTAAAAGCTGCCCCGTTGTGTCACCTCTGTAGCGGAAAGCTGTTCATTAACACATTATTTAGCTTTAAGTTGTATAATTGCCTCAGACATACGGCCAAAAAGCAATTCTGAAGTTTGTGATCAGATCAGCAGCATTCAACATTGCCCTAAATAACACTGAAGCATCGTTTGGATGTCTCATTTCCACAAAGTTTTGTTTCCTCCTGACTAATTGCCTGCAACAATCAGTGTTGAGTCATGCCCTCAACGCCCCCCCCCCCCCCCCACCCCGTCCTCTATCCAGTCCTCCAGGGAACAGGGAGCTTCCCTACGTAACCGAGGGAGGCAGAGAGGCCTTCGATCACCTGTACCGCCTCTGGGAGGGTCAGATGAGGGTTGTTGGCACAGTCGAGACCCCGTCTCCCATCCTGCCTCTTCCCCTGGACTCCCAGACCCAGCTGGTGAGCGACCTGCTCAACGTGCTGATCGGAGTGGAGTCCACCACCTTCCCCCTCAGCCAGGTACGCCCCCTCCATTTTGTTGTCAACCATCTTTGGTTTTCTGAGAAAATTATACTTATTTTATTGAAGTCGGGACGGACATGAGTGCTCGAGTAAATCAGTATTCTGAGATGCATTTTTAGAGGCTTTGAAAGCCTGTGGGTTGGTTCTGGTTCCTATATAGGTGTCTAAGGGTTGAAAGATATGGTGACTTGAAAAAGGAAAGTATTATAAAAGAGGAAATCGATAAGTTGAATGTTCAGTGAAAGTTATGCAACGTTAAACTTGTGGTGAAAGGCCCTCATCACACCTGGCAGTGTGCCTTAAATATCCTTATGTTAAAACTCAAATCCCAAGCCTATTTTGTAGATCGTGTTGTGTTACTGGACGCATCGTCGGTTTATTAATATGTTTATTAAAGATTACACCACTAAATGGTTGCGCTGAAAGCTCATTAAAACCTATAGAGGCACTGTTGACTAAAGACTACGATAAACTACTTCTTCTACAATGGAAATTTCCCTTGTCTACTATAGCACCACTTGCTGCCGTGTGCACGTGTTGAAAGTGTGATATGTAGTGTGCTGTGGAAATGTCTCCATTTGCGAAATGTCAATTAGGAAATGCTAATTGTCTTTCGCAAGAACACGTAATTTGGGTAATTAAACAATACTAATCGAGCCCAATAATGGGGACAAAAAAACAAGGCCGAGAAGCTGCTCATTATTGCAAATGAGATAGTGAGACAAAACTGAATATATAGTATTCATATATACATATATTATACAATTGGAATAAATCAATTATCCAAACAATATGGCCGCTAACTAGTGTACATCTTGGGGACTTAAATAATATAATATTAAATAAATATTTATTAAAAGACTGGTAGAAAAGGCAATTTTCTGGGTTTTATTTATTTTTAATTGGATTCAATGAAATCCTGAGGTCGTCAATTTTATCATTCTTACCTTATTGGTTTCTTTGCTGCATGGTTGAGGATGTCTGCAAGGGTAGAAAGCATTTCTACTCCCTAATGTAGGAATTACAAATAAAACCTAAAACAAGCTGGCATGTTTGAAAAGTCACAAGTGCACACATAAAGGTTCATTAAGGCTCGCTTAAAAGTAACCATACGGTTCTCTTCTCTCCGCGTTTCTCCTCCCCCTCCTCCTCCTCCTCCTCTTCCCCATCTCCCCCTCTGCCCGGTACCGCATGGTCACCCCATGGGGCCCATTACCCATGTGCGCCCCCCCCCCCCCCAGAGTGTGCAGTTCAACGTCAGGCCCGGGGTGTGCGTGTCGGGCACCTCCCCGGAGAGCATGTCGCGTCTTCTGGGGGAGCTGGCGCAGTATGGCACCCATTACCTGAGGCTCAGCCACTTCTCCAGACAGACTGCTACCAAGCGCGGCCTGGTCTTTCAGGTAGGAATGTACAATGGTCTTTAATGAAGTGTTCTTCTTCCGAGAAGTTCTTCTTCTTTTTTTTTTCCCCCGATCGTGTTCAAATGTCCGTCGCCCGGCTCCAATGTAACCACTGTTCCTGTCGGAGACGAACCCAGAGAGCTCGATAACGGCTCTCTCTTTAGCCACCTTTTAATTCAGGGCTTATAAAAGGGCTTCGACCGTCATCTCTTTCGCTCTTTTGTCTATCTCAGTTTCTTCACTCACACAAAGAGAAGACAATTGCCTATTGGATAAGATTTAATATTTGCAAGTGTTTCTGCATACCTGAGTCAATTGTGTGCGCGACGCGTGTGTGCGTGCGTGTGCGCGAGCGTGCGTGCGTGTGTGTGTGTGTTTGCTGTAAAGGCGTTTACAGGTGGGCTGAGGAAGTACCTCCACTACTACAGGGCCTGTGTTCTGAGCACCCCTCCCACCCTCAGCCTGCTCACCATCGGCTTCCACTTCCGCAAAGTGGGCCGGCAGCTTAGGTGAGACCACCAGAACCTGTTTAGTCATAGGTGCTGATTTGAAAGTGAATATTCTCGTTTAATTGGTTGAAAATGCCCCAGCCTTCAGTCAGCTATTGGTGGGTGAAATGTGAAGGAGGTCATCTGTTTTTGAGTCGACTGCCTGAATCTTTATGAGCCAATTTAGATTTTAGACCGGCTCATTTTTTTAACCAATCATGGCATTTCTTCAGTGATTGGCTCGGGGAATACATCTTTCCTGTCAATCACGGGTGGGCGAAATATAAAACTCCCAATGGCGGAGGACCGTAGCAAGGCAGCAGAGGGCGAAGGAAAAATAATTACCCCCCTCTCTACTTAACCTGATTATCCTATTATAGCTTTTGTATTCTTCTATTGGGCTTTACCTCACATCATCACTGGCCGTTGCCATGTTTGGAGAGTAGGAGCATTAGTAATTAGTGTTGTAAGTAAAAAAAAGATTGGTCATTGTTTAGTGATTAGTGGTGAAAGGATTTGCCATCATAGGAACACATTGTTATAGGGCTTCATATTCATTATGTCCTCGTATACAACTCGCTTTTATAATGCAATGTTTAGCAGTCTGACTCATATTTTATTCAATAAAAGCTATGTCTATGTGCTGTACTTAAAATGTGTCTATCAAATGATGATTATCGCCTACTGAATGCATATTCATGCGTGCATTTAAATCCATCCCTCTGCATACATTTTTAATAAAAAGCTGACCGGTGTGCCCTTCCACCTGCACCCTCAGGTACCTCTCGGAGCTGTGCTGTGTGGACGGACCCTCGGGCGTCGGCCGGGCCACCTTCCCCGTGGTAGGAGACCCCCCGTCGTATGACCCGCTAGCCGGGTCACCCGCCATGTGTCTGTGGTCGTCCACTTGACGGCGTGGCTCCTCTTTCCCCCTCCCTCAGGGCGTGAAGATGCTGTCCTACCTCTACAACGAGGCGCAGAGCAACTGCAGCAACGAGAACTACCCCGTGCTGCTGTCCCTGCTGAAGAGCAGCTGTGAGCCCTACACACGGTGAGTGGGCGTCCTCCCAGCACTGCACAAAAATGCTCCCAACAGCAGATAAACATGTATTCTTGGACGCTGTGCACCGGATTAGCTCCACCAGGGGACCACGCTGTCATTGCCACTAACCTCCACAATTTGAGGCTCGTTTAGACTATGCGCTGGCGGCTCCCACGGAGATGAAACTGTTGAACTCATCAAAAGGAGAGTGGGTTCAAACCGTTCTTTGGTATCAATTATTAATTCTTGATTATTAGAATTACTTTGACCGCTGTTCTGCAATTTATAAATATTTTAGCGGTTTGAGTTTCACTGAGACACTTCTGTCCGTGACCGTGGTAATGCACAGCCAGTCATTATGGTGAAATAAACCCAGACAGCGGGATGCAAGACCCCCAAGAGAATATAACGTATAGTACTTAAAATAAATCTATAGTTTAACACCATATATTTTAGATTTGTGATTCAAAAATGTATTTTATGGTTCCAACAAATTGTTGTTATCAGCGAGTCCATGGCGTTGGTCTGTTATTCAAAGCAGTGGTATCCTATTCTAAAATGACAGACCATGAAGGCTGTAATTGGTCAGAATCAACTGCTCAACAAAGCCAGCTTAGAAATAGTAACGTATGCTTTTTACTTTGGGATGGTATGACTGCTGAAATTATGGTTGCATTGGGGAATGTATTATTAGTTGACTGCAGCGATTCCTTTTACTGTAATAAAGATAACATTCGTACCTGGGACATTCACACCGCACATGTCTACACATTTTTGGAACATATAATAGTCCAAACATTTCAAAGGTGTTTTCTGTGAACCCCCTACAGATTTGTGTCTGACTGGGTGTACAGTGGGGTGTTCAGAGATGTGTACAGCGAATTCATGATCCAGGTCAACGAGGACTATCTCAGCTTCAGAGGTAACACACACACGCATGCATGCACGCACGCACACACGCACGCGCGCACGTACGCACGGACAGGTGACTGGGTTCGGCTGGATCAGGCAAAGTCTTCACAGAGCGTAATACATTTTTGTCCTAGATCAAACGCCTGGTTGGGTTTAACCTAGTGTGTGTAGAGGTTATAAACACACACGGTCAGACCAGACCAACACCAGCCAGATGACCTCTTGTTTTGAGTCAATGCATATGGTCAAGTCACTATGATACATGGTTCCTTATGGTGAGCTACATTGAAACTCGCTACCGTAACACACTTTTCCCCCTGAGGGGATATTCATGTGATTTTAGCTTTAATGATTCACTTATCTTAAAGACCAGAGGTGACCGGCACCTCAGCTGAAGGTCTCATCCTTGCCCCAGGCAAACTGTCTGACTCAAAAAAAAATTATATTTCACCCTTTTTTTTAGCTTCGTCATTCAAAACACATTAAAATAGAACAAACGTTTTTTTGCCAGTTTTGTGTTGTTGCAGAAGCACACTCAGCACATAGTCATCATATTATAAAGGTGACATTTCAGGGTGTATATGTGTGTTCAAGCACCTGATGCCATCAAAAGAAATGTCCGAGGAGTAATCCTAGGGTATGAACGCTTTGTGCAACGCTAACCGGACAAGCCCTCTATAAATAGCACTTTATTTGACACAGGTCACCAGTGTGTGACCCACCAGTGTTACTGCTACAAGGCGTCGCGCATCACTTCGCCCGGGGTCCGAGGTTATTCCGCTCCTACGCTACGCCTCATCAAGTCCTGCCCAAGAATCCCGCACACACTCCCGGACTCCCGGACTCTCCTTTTTTTTTTCAAAATTGTTTCTTCTTCTAATCTTTTTGGAGGACACACAAATGTCACCGTTTCCCCCTTCCAAGTCTGTGTCGCCAGGGAAGCAATCAGCGGGCTAAGCTCTCCTGGCAAGACACAGGCTGCTTCCAGGCAGGCAGCTCTGCTGGGAGCGCTCTGCATCCACTTCCTCCTCATCCACCTCCTCTCCGTCGCCTCTCGGTGCTCAGGATCACTGAGCTAAGCAGCCCCGGCTCACGAGTGTTGGTTCAAGCAGCCAGAGTTAAATGGGGCGACGCAAGCAACACTTCCCGGGGAGGACAAAGTTTCGCCCCCCTCCACCCCCTTTCCCATTGTGCGCCTCCAAAATTGGAAATCGGAGCGGGTCATCTGCTAAATTGTGCTCTTTTCAGATCCCCAAATGGAGCCGCTAATACTATTAAGGCGGTATCGTACCTAATGAGGTGGCCAGTCGCCGTGCGACGGGCGTACCTTGGGTTTCTACGCCTGGGCTTCCTTTTATGGTTCCGTGCCAGCGATTCTGAACGTGTTCCCCTAAACTCAGAGATTCATTGACATTTGCTGATCTTTATAATGGGGAGAGAATGGGTCTTATATGTGAACATATTCGCCCTTCTCCTCGGCGATTCTGTATTAGAAAACGTCAAAAATGAGGTTTCGATGATGACCAAAAAGGCCAGATTCGTCGGTGAATGCGATTAGCATTTATGTCTGGGAGCGCACCGACTCCTCGTTTGTGCATCCGCAGACAAGCACTTCTGGCAGCGGGGCTACACCCTGATCTCCAAGGACGTGGAGGACTTTGTGCCCGTCTTCCTGAGGCACATCGCCAACGACGTCTACGTATGCGGCAAGACCATCAACCTGCTGAAGATCTGCTGCCCGCAGGTGTGTCTGCAACCCGTCTAGACACCCGTAGCCCTCGACCTAGTCTGTATAGATGCTATCCCCCCCCCAACCCAGGGGGGTGGGTGGGTGGTGGGTGGTGGGTGGGTGTGTGTGTGTGTGTGTGTGTGTGTGTGTGTGTGTGTGTGTGTGTGTGTGTGTGTGTGTGTGTGTGTGTGTGTGTGTGTGTGTGTGTGTGTGTGTGTGTGTGTGTGTGTGTGTGTGTGTGTGTGTGTGGAAGCGCGGCGCCGAAGATATATATGCAGAATGTCAGCCGCAATTTTGAATGTTGTGCTTATTGTCCTAACCTCAATCGTACAACACAAGATCTGTAACGAAACGGGAAGGCAGACCAAAAGTAGCAAACCAACACAAATTATAAGGGTGTTATTTAAATGGAATGACCTTTTGAAACACCATTCATTGCGACGTCGCCTCAGCCTCTTAATTCACCCAGTGGGACTAAATGTGATGTGCTCTTAATGGGGACCCCTTGTCTTGTTTTCCGCCTCCAGCACTACATCTGCTGGTCGGAGCTGCCGACTCCCCGCATCTCCGTCACCTTCTCCCTGCAGGAGGTGGAGGAGATCGAGCGGGACTGCGCCGTGTACCGCGGGCGCGTTGAGATGATCGCCAAGCACAGCGCCACCAGCAGGGAGGAGCAGGTACTGCAACTCGCGTCGCTGGAGGTCTTTATGGAAGACGGGGAAAAACAGGACGCTTCCTTACCTATCAAACATCTTTGCAATTTTACGATGATTGTTGTTTTTCTTCATTATTTCATTTTATGATATTTGAATGCGTAATTGGCTTTATGCACAGCTCCACGACTTCCTGAAATAAGCCAGCTCGTTTATTTCCTGTCTTACATTATTGGACCAACTGATTAATCCAGGTGTGTCTGACCTCACAACAATGGTCAGGCACACCTGGATTAATCAGTTGGTCCAATAATGTAAGACAGGAAATAAACGAGCTGGCTTATTTCAGGAAGTCGTGGAGCTGTGCATAAAGCCAATTGTTACATATTTACTATACCTTTTTAATCTGAACGTATTTTTTTTTTGAGCGAACCATATTTGTTTGTAACAATCTTTTAGTGTCTTTGCATCATTTTCGACGTCTCTAAATGCGGATAAGTGCGTTGAAGTCATTAAGTGTAATGAGCCAAAGCGGTGTTATCGTTCCACTGCTGAGTAAGGCTAATGGATCAGATATAGGTGATAAAGTTTAGGATATGTGTAATGGATAGGGGCGGTCAAAACCCCCGCCGCGTCGCCGCTGCATTGTCCCACCCGCACGCGTGGCAGCCAAAGTCGCACGGTTCCGTTTTCGTCTATATATTTTCTTCCTACCTAAAAGGAGCAAATTGCCTAATGATGGAATGATCTTTTTCGCCGCGCGGAGCGCTTGAGACGATTCCCCGCGCGCTCTCCTGAGTTACGACCGGCGACCCGCTCCTCCTTCGGCCTGCGCGCCTCGCCGCAGTCGTTAGGTTTGATGCACTGGCGCCTGAGGGCCGCGCTGTTGATGATGTAGTGTGACCCCCCCCCAACCCCCCCGAACCCTCGAGCTTGTATTCCCAGGAAGTAATGGTACCAGCGATGGCGAGGTGAGTCGCCGGCCACGAGGATAGATCTTTGTTATTGATGTCCTCGGTGTGTGTGTGTGTGTGTGTGTGTGTGTGTGTGTGTGTGTGTGTGTGTGTGTGTGTGTGTGTGTGTGTGTGTGTGTGTGACCCTTTTGTTAGGCGCGGCGAACGGAGCACGCACGGCAGGAGCTGATCAATCAGGTCCGCCAGTCCGCGGCCAAGACTCTCGACAGCATCCGTGGTGGGTGATGCACTGGCGGCCAACCCAGACACACACACACACACACACACCACACACACACACAACACACACACACACACACACACACACAACACACAACACACACACACACACACACACACACACACACACACACACACACACACACACACACACACACACGAGTAGGCACCAACATGCATATAGAGGCACACACACATTCGTACGCGTGCACGCACCCACACATAGACTCGAACACACACACACACCACTACCCGCACACACCAATACGCACCAACATAGACACACACACACGCAGACAACACACACACACACACACACACGTGCACGCAGACACGGGTACACACACAGACATAGAAACACATACACACAGACAAACACACACAGACATAGACACACTTAGACACAGGCACTTACACATGCACACAGTGATAGACACGGCACTTCGCACGCACAGTCACACACGCACCCGCCGGAACCGTGTCTCAAGAAGCAGAAAGGCAAAGGGTTTCGCGGCTTTCAACATGTATAAATAGTAATGCATAGCTCCCCTTGTGCTAATTGCAACGCCGTGCGTCTGGTGATGACGTGAGTGGACTCTTAAGAGCTCTCAGCCCTCACGGCAGCCGGGCTGCAGTACAGGGAGGTCTTCTGAACGCGTTCCAGCACTGCAGGCTGGGAAATGTAATCTTCACTCCCGTGGTTCACCCAAGCTCCTCGTGTCGTTTATTACTTCTAAAGTAGTAGGGGTTTTTGGAGGGTCTTTTTGGTTCAGTGCCACCTGTGTGTGTGTGTGTGTGTGTGTGTGTGTGTGTAGTACACGTGTGTGTGTTTGTTGCTTCTGTGTAGGGGTTTTTGGAGGGTCTTTTTGGTTCAGTGTGTGTGTGTGTGTGTGTGTGTGTGTGTGCATACATAGGAGCTTACCTAAGGTGCATGGGGACTCGCCTGGATGTATATCCATCAGTGGGTGTGTGTGTCTGAGTTGTTTTTGTAGAAGGGGTTTTAAGCAGCCTGCTGTTGTTTCTCTCTCTAGTCTCTCTCTCTGTGTGTCTGTCTCTCTGCCTCTGTCTGTGCCTCTCTGTCCCTTGTGTGTGTGTGTCCATTTCTAACCGCCTGTGGCTAAGCCGCTCCTCTCTCTCGCCCCCTGTAGGGCGGCAGGTGTCACTGCGTCTGGCAGAGGAGGCCAAGAAGAGGGAGCGATTTGAAGAGCTGAAACAGCACCTTGAACAGGAGCAAGAGGTGTGTGTGTGTGTGTGTGTGTGTGTGTGTGTGTGTGTGTGTGTGTGTGTGTGTGTGTGTGTGTGTGTGTGTGTGTGTGTGTGTGTGTGTGTGTGTGTGTGTGTGTGTGTGTGCATGCGTGCGCTTAAAAACATTTTGCAAATGAATAATGTAAGTAGGAAGATGGATGGCATCCGCAAGGCTATTAAAGAAGGATGAAACCTTCTTTTCATTTCCTTCATTTTTTTCAATTTTTTTTTCAGTTGATCAATTTTCATGACAAGCTCATAATGAAAAACTAATCTATCCTAATTATTTCCAGCGCAAATCTCTGATACTCTCGCCAACTAGTGATTAGGAAAGAAAAACAAATATGATGGGGCCTTTAAATGAGCTTGAAGATGATCATTAAGTCGCCCACGGCAATTTCCCACCACTCCCCCTCACCCACCCCATCCCCAATCTCCTTTTGTCTTTTTGTGATTATGGCCACCTACGTATTTACATCTTCGGAAATAACCCTGTCTTTAGTTTCACCCTCCAATTATAAATATTTTCGAGGGGAGATTAATCCAGAATGGGAGCGACCCACTTTTAGGGCCCCCATTTAAACCCCCATAATAATCAGTCCGTGTGTGCGTGTGTTTAGGGCCAGCTCTCATGGGCATGCCGATGCCTTTTGAAAAGCGCATCTTTTGTTTTCTCTTTCCTCCATGCTGGCCTTCTGTTCAAACTCAAACTTGGATTTCTTTTTAAACTCGCTCTCCCATGACGCTGACTCAGATAGCGGGGGAAAAAAAACCCCCGCCAGCCTTAGCGTTGCCGGGGGAAGAACACGCATGACTCACACATCAGCAGTCGGCAAAAGTGGCCAGAGAACGCGCATGTAAGCAGGCCTACGACCTGATACAGCTGAGGGGGTGGGGGGGGGGGTAAACACAGCTGAAAACAAACAAAGACAAAAAAAACGGGAACGCTTCGGACAGCAGGAGCAGCGTTCTCACACTGAGTCGTCGTGTGTGTGTGTGTGTGTGTGTGTGTGTGTGTGTGTGTGTGTGTGTGTGTGTGTGTGTGTGTGTGTGTGTGTGTGTTGTGTGTGTGTGTGTGTGTGTGTGTGTGTGTGTGTGTGTCTGTCTGTCCAGTGGCGCAGCGCTGCCAGGAGGAAGGAGCAGGAGGATGACTTCAGCTTCACCAGGGAGCTCAGGGACCGGGAGCAGAAGCTACAAGTCCTGGAGGAGCAGCTGGAGCAGAGAGCCAGGTTAGCACACAGGCCTACCGTAGAGCACTAACACACAGCGCACACTGATCATATACACTGAGAGCTAGGTCAACACAGAGGCCTACCGTAGAACAATAACACACAATGCACACACCGCTCATCATACCCACAGACATGCATGCAAGCACACAGGCCTGTAGACCAGTCATTCCCAAACTGTGGTCCGCGGACCACTAGTGGTCCGTGAGGGTACTGCAGGTGGTCCGTGGAAAAGCAAAATAAAATATAAAATAATATATATATTTTTTTTTCATTCAGACTGTGTATAGACATTTTATTAAGGGTATTATGAGGTGGTCCGCGAAAATTCTTCATTACAAATAGTGGTCAGTTTGAAAACCCCTGCTGTAGACGATAGACCAACACAGTACAGCAATGACAACCTTCAGGACGGGAGAAGACTGGGAAGATTGTCGGATGATTTGCACAGAGCGCAGGAAGGACCCTCCTCAATATTCCAAACCGGCCTATTATTCACAGCAATTCGGCGAGTCGCAGACTCCTCGCCGAATAGTTCCCATCACTCTCTCTCTGTGCATGTGCCGATGATGACACTCGCACAGGATGGGAGTATCTCACCCACCTCCCCCCCCTCCCCTCCCCTCCCTCCCCTCCACATTAGCGGCTCAGACTAAACTCATTAAAAAGCTGAAAACTGGCAACCAAACAGCCGAGTGAGTTGAGCGACAATCCCATTGCTGTTTGGGTGCCAGGTTTTTATTCCGATTATCGCAGACGCACGCGTCTCCTGTCAACGTGTCCTTGAGTGAGACGTCTCATTCCCTCTCGACTCCCCCACCCGTACCCTCCCACGCTGCTCCGGCGGCGGGATCGCTAACGCGCCAGTTGAGTGATACTCTTGTCGGCTCTCGTGCGGAACAGGAATGAGCTGATCGCCCAGTACGGCCGCCTATCGGAGGACGCCGCCCGTCGAGAGAGGCGGGCCTTGTGGAGGGTCCAGCGAATGAGGCTCGACCCAGCACGCGCCCAATACCTAATGCTGGACGAAGAAAAGATTGAGGTCAGTTTTGGTCAGTTATCACAAAATAGATTATTGTACGAGCACTGTGAGGTGATTGCGGTAATTGCCTTTTCGAATTAAAATGGGCTATTTGAGTTCACCCAGACACCTTTTTTCTTTTTTTATGTCACCTGCAGAACATACTGGAGAAATATCCCTTGGGGCAGGAGAGACCTCCCATTGGATTCCTTTCAGCTGTCTCCCAGACAGTAAAGCAACAGACTGCCCTGCAACAAAAACAGGTGTGATTCCAGTTATAGTCGTCGTTGTTGTTATTGAGCTATATAGACATGCCTCCCCCACCACTCCCTCCCTGCTGCTTCAACTCAACATCCTTCTCTTTGACAGGAGCCATCAGAACACCTCCAGGAACTTCCTGACGGCGTTCCTGTCTCCGACCGCCCGGCTGCAGGCTCCACCCCGATCACCGAGGGCGTCGATGTGAACGACTTGCTGGACCAGGGCCTCGGGGAGCTGGGCTCAGACCTCCAGCAGCAGCCTCAAGCCGCGGTAGACTACGACTTCAGCGCCCCCTTCAGACCGCTGGAGGGCATCACCGGTCAGGCCCCGGCCCCGCCCCCGCCGGCGGTCCTGCCGGAGATGGCGGCCGTCCCTCACCCTTCAGCCCTGCACATAGCCGTGGGCGAGAACGTGTCTGACGTCCAGGCGAGCGTCCCGAGGTCCAGCATCCACGGCCAGGCGTCCGCGTCCAGCTTCCCCACAGGACAGTACACCCTGGAGGTAGGGGAGCCAGACGCACCAAAGCGCAGCGTCTACGGACACCCCTCCCAGTCAGCGGTGCAGCTGGGGGACGGCGACAGCGTGAAGAGAGGCGACAACATGCCAGAGCCTCTCCGTGCGACGGCTGTACAAACAAGCTTCCTTGACGGCGCTTGGAAACAAATTGGAGGCAAACCAGCAGCCACAGATGGGAACGGCTCCTGTTCCTGTGGAGGATACTACCGCTTCTGCTTCTGGTTCGTCGGTTGAGGCCAGCTCTGTGCAGGACAGTGGAGGCCCCCAGGCCAAAAGAGATCCCCCTCCTCTGGCTCCCTCTCTGTCTGAGCCTCTGGTGGCTGCGGGTCAACGTCAGGATTCGGCCGCTCATTTCAACGTCGGCGAGTCTGATGGCATTGTGCCGCTTCCCTCCCAAAACCCTCACGGACACGCCTCCGATTCCCAACTGCAGACCGGAGCGCTGGTCTCGGACGACGCCGTTCCCTTCCCCTCACCAAGCACTCACGGTCACGCCTCTGATTCCCAACTGACAGTCGGAGCGCTGATCTCCGACCACGCTGTTCCCTTCCCCTCTCCCAGCGCCCACGGTCACTCGTCCGACGCCCACATCCAGGTCGGGGAGAACATCTCTGATTTTGTCGCCCTGCTACCGGCTCCCGGAGCACACGGGCACGCATCAGACTGCACCCTCCAGACAGGATGCGTCGTGTCCGGTACCGAACCCAGGCCGGCATCTCTGCCCGGTGGCCCTCAAGGCCACACCTCTGATCCCCAACTGACAGCCGGAGCGCTGGTCTCAGACAACGCCGTCCCCCTCCCCTCACTCAGTGTCCAAGGACTCGGGTCGGACACCCACATCGAGGTCGGAACGAACGTCGTACCTGATTCTGTCGCCCCTTTACCTGTTCCCGCCCCCCTTACGGTCGATGCCCACATCGAGGTCGGAGCGAATGTTGTCTCCGGGTTCCGTCGTCTCCGGGTCCGTCGTTCCCTCCGGTTCCGTCGTCTCCGGGTCCGTCGTCTCCGGTTCCGCCGTCTCCGGGTCCGTCACCCCTTTACCTGTTCCCGCCGCCCACGCGTCAGACGCCCACGTCAGGGTCAGCGACGGTTTGGTGGCACAGGTCGGCGCTCCTATTCCCTCTCCCAGTGCTCACGGCCATGCCTCCGACGGCCACATCCAGGTCGGGGAGAACGTCTCCGACTTTGTCGCCCTGCTTCCCACTCCCGGGGCACACGGGCACGCGTCGGACTGCATCCTCCAGACCGGATGCGTCGTGTCCGGTACCGAACCCGCAGCGGGATCTCTGCCCGGGAGCGCCCACGGCCACGCCACTGACTCCACCCTCGGCGGGGGCTGTGTTGTTTCGGGGGTCGACCCCGCCACCACGCCTCTTCCCGGCAGCACTTATGGGCACGCTTCCGATTCAACCTTGGGGGATGGGTGTGTGGTGTCCGGAACGGCAGCACAAGCCTCGCCACTTCCGGGAAGCGTTTTCGGTCACTCTTCCGATTCGACCTTAGGTGTGGGCTGTGTCGTTTCCGGAACAGCAGATCAACAAGCTTCGGCACTCCCGGGAAGCGCTTTTGGCCACTCTTCGGACTCCACCCTTGGTGTCGGCTGCGTCGTTTCCGGAGTAGAGACACTGGCGTCGCCGGTTCCAGGCAGCGCTTTCGGCCACTCTTCGGACTCTGCTTTAGGCGTTGGGTGCGTCGTCTCTGGAACGGCAGCGCACGCCGCTCCACTTCCCGGTAGTGCTTTCGGGCATTCCTCAGACTCCACCCTTGGCGTCGGCTGCATCGTGTCCGGAATGGCGACTCTTTCCTCGCCGGTCCCAGGGAGCGCTTTCGGACATTCTTCGGACTCTGCTCTCGGCGTCGGCTGCGTAGTTTCAGGAACCGCCCCGCTCGCATCGCCGATCCCGGGATCCGCTTTCGGGCACTCGTCGGACTCGACGTTGGGTATCGGGTGCGTGGTGTCAGAGGCGGAGCCTATTCCCGCTCTACCAACAGGGAACATCCACGGGCACTCCTCTGACTCGACACTGGGGATTGGCTGCGTGGTGAAGGGCAGAGTGCATGGGGAGCCAACCGGACCACACAATGATCAAGGTAATCAAGCTAGTGTGAGGCTACTCATGCATACTGATATACTTCATATAATATAAAAATTCTACTATAATTTCCCTCTCCTTTTGTGATGGGATACGTCTGTGTTGTCGGCCAGGGGGATTAGTTTTGCTTTGAGCCTTGGTTCACTGATGGAAAAAGCAAATGTTAGTACTTGATATTCATTAAAAATGGAATTGAAACCACTGAACCAAGGCTACCTTCTGTGTTTGAACTCTGTTGGCTTGAGTGCGCCGATTTATTTTTTATTTTTTTGAGTTATTGTATGATATTTGTATGCATTTATTGAATTAAAGTATTGTTCTCTCTCTCTCTGTCTCTATCTCTGTCTCTTTCTCCCTCTCTCTCCATCTCCCATTCTCTCTCTCCGTCTCCCATTCTCTCTCTCCGTCTCCCACTCTCTCTGTCTCCCACTCTCCCTCTCCCTTTCCCTCTCCCTCCCCCTCCCTCCCTCCCTCCCTCCGTCTCCAGGAGGCCGGGCCGCCCTGCTGGGCCTGTCCCTGGGTGAGCTCTCCGAGCAAGACTACCTGCGCTCCCTGGCCGTGCAGTACGAGGTGGAGACCTACGAGGACTGCTCCAACCGCATGTGTGAGTCGAGGTTTACCAGGTCAAAACATTCTTTGCAGTCTGCGCCACGACTCGGGGAAACAATAGAATGTCCTTGAGAGCTGAATGCACTTTGGATATGCTAGCCACTAGGTGTACAAACACAGCGTGCGGTGCATACTGAGCCATCTATCTCCAAGAGACACAGTGGTGCACAGATGCATGTCTGTATGTATAATGTATGAGGGTTGTAAGGAAAAATATTGATGGTGTTGGGACCAACACCATCAATGATTTTTTTTTTTGTGATTTTTTTTTTTTTTGAACAAAACTTTATTAATCGTCAAAGGTTGATTGTCTGGAAAGAAGGGGTGTGTTTATAAGAGCTTCAGTTCAGCCCGGCCTTTATCTTGCAGTTCATAAGGTTGTATTATGGTTGCTTTGAACTGGTTGACTGGTACATCAGTTTGTATCGGGCTTGTTCATCAGAATGCATCATGGGATTCTTTATTGGCCGTACTCGGCCATCTTGAGAGGACTCAAGAGGGCTCAATCCTAAAGCATCGTTAATATACTGTAAACCAATTTCAAAAACAACAATGTCCCCCCCTAATGAGAAATATATTTTAATTTTAATATTTTTTGGATTGACTACTAAACAAAGACCAAAATCACATTGCTAACCAACACAATGAGCAACACCCTAAAGCTCCTATGCTTCCTGAAATGGAGGCGCTAATTGCTATGAGATGATGTACAAGCTCTATAATAAGTGTATCTGTCGCTTCATCTTAATATAAACCAAATCTCTCCCTATGAGCAGCCAAACGACGCGCCGTAATATCTTATAGTATCCCCTAAGCCGTTTATTTTCACCAATTAAAAAAACAAGGTCAACGCTAAACACCGCTAAGCACTGGAGAGCAGATGAATACCGTGCACCGAACTCCACTCAATTATATGTAGGCGTATGACCTTGTCCTGTCTGATGTGTACTATGTAAACTTAGTGTGCCCAATGGGTCACTCCTCTTATAGTATATTGCTAAGTTCTTTCCGAGATGCAATTCTTAAATATGTAGAACCTTATCCTACCTAACCTGTGTGTGTGTGTGTGTGTGTGTGTGTGTGTGTGTGTGTGTGTGTGTGTGTGTGTGTGTGTGTGTGTGTGTGTTGTGTGTGTGTGTGTGTGTGTGTGTGTGTGTGGTGTGTGTGTGTGTGGTGTGTCACACTCTATTTGTGTACTCGCGTGTGTATACATGCGTGTGTGTCCGTGTACATGCGTGTGTGTCCGTGTACATGCGTGTGTGTCTGTGTACATGCGTGCGTCCGGGCCCTCGCCTCAGCGGCCTCCCCAGAGTGCCAGCTCCTGAAGCGGCTCGCCGGCGGACCCCGGGGCCTCCCCGTTGACCCCACCCTCCAGAGCGCCACAGACACCACCTCCATCCAGCTGAGCGAGATGGTGTCACTGCCGGTGCTCATGAAGCACTCCGTCACCGGGCCCCTCATCACACAGTCAGTATCTCCTCCTGCCTTTCACTGACTGCGTCCTGTATGCAAGGCGTGGTCAAGGGCCCCTCATCACAACGACTGTGGTCTGGGGGCCCCTGATCACAATGACTGTGTCCTGTATGTAAGGCGTGGTCAGGGGCCCCTCATCACAACGACTGTGGTCTGGGGGCCCCTGATCACAATGACTGTGTCCTGTATGTAAGGCGTGGTCAGGGGCCCCTCATCACAACGACTGTGGTCTGGGGGCCCCTGATCACAATGACTGTGTCCTGTATGTAAGGCGTGGTCAGGGGCCCCTGAGTTTCTCTGCGTGTCTTTCAGTGACTGTGTCGTGTATGTCTGACGTGGTCAGTGGGTGTTTCCTATTTTATTTCACCGATCGGATTTGTGTTCATGAGCACAAGCTAACTACCCTCACTGTTCAAGGCTCGGGTGTTTTTTTTTTTCCTGTTCAAGGTTTCTCTCTGTTCAAGGCTATTTTATTTTCAACACAGCGTACATGATATCGGACAGAAATTTAAGCGAAAAGTTCTAAACGACATTCTCCACAAACATACCCTAGCCCCATGTAATGCTAGTCGAATCATCGCTGACCTTCATGTCCAAAAACCTGTGGAGAGCTCGGAGAGAACACGAAAATCCGTAATCCACCTTTACAAAAAGAAAACCAAAATAACCTTGCCTGAACTCACCTGGGCTGTATCACTCGGCCGCGGCGGCTGACGCATCGGCCATGCGTCAAACCGACACCACGGCTCGTTTTTCTAAATGTCACCGACAACCAATCAGAGACCCCCTCTGGCAGTCGTCTGCGGCCCTCGGCTGTGAAATGTCGCCGCACACCTCACGGCTTCGGTGGCGGCTTCGGGGGCGGGCGGCGGCGGCCATTTTCCAGGAGGAATGGCGCCCGGGTGTCTCCTTGGAGCGTGCGGTAGCTCGGTGTGAATCATTTGTCCAAGGCGAGTGGGGTGCGGCGGATCCATCAAAAGCCGCTGTTTTAAAATAAGAGTCTTTTGTCTTGGCCAACGTTTTTTCTGCCGACTCCTCCGTTTCCCTCCTCTCTTCTTTGGCGGCGCTGACCTTCTTGGCTTCCCGTTCATCACGCCGCTCTATGAATGGGAATGGCCACGGGGATAATTAAAACGTGCAAAGTGGAATAAAATATGGGTCAGAAGAAGTTGAGGAACGCCACGAGCGGTTCGCTCGGTCTCTCGCCGCACACTGAGCTGATGGCTATCTCTCATGTGTTTAGGGGGGGGAGAAAATCCAGAGAGTCAGCATTACTAACATCAAACATCTCTTTTGTCTCCTTATCTCTCTGTCTGTCTGTCTGTCTGTCTGTTTCTCTCTATGTGTGTCTGTCTGTCTCTCTCTGTCTCTCTCTGTCTGTCTCTCTCACTATGTGTCTCTCTGTCTGTCTGTCTGTCTGTCTGTCTGTCTGTCTGTCTGTCTGTCTGTCTGTCTGTCTCTCTCTCTGTCTGTCTGTCTGTCTGTCTGTCTGTCTGTCTGTCTCTCTGTCTCTCTGTCTCTCTGTCTGTCGTCGTCTGCTCTCTCTCTCCTTTGTCTGTCTGTCTGTCTGTCTGTCTGTCTGTCTGTCTCTCTGTCTCTCTCTCTCTCTCTCTCTCTCTCTCTCTCTTTCTTTTCCCCCCCACCCGCAGCATGTCCCTGGTGAACAAGGCGGTGGTGGACTACTTCTTCGTGGAGTTGGGCGTGGAGCGCCACTTTGAGGCGCTGCGCCACTTCCTGCTGATGGAGGACGGGGAGTTCGCCCAGTCCCTCGGCGACCTGCTCTTCGAGAAGGTGACCTTTGACCCTCGGAGCTCATAGTGTCCACCCCGGGGATTGATTATCAGAGACTGGACCATAAGGGGTTTATTGTTCAGTGATGTTGTTCAAACCTCATTATGTGGTACAAATTGTATTCTCACTATTACCATTCATTATAATTATCACAACATTAAACATAATTAAAAACAGACTCTCTTGAGGCAGGCTTAGTGTGGATCTAATTTTAAGCCCCCCCCCCCCAGGTATCCAGGTAACGTTAGCGATTTGGACACTGATTAAAAGCACAAATCTTTCTGGCCACCACTGACAATCTCACCCAGGGCGGTGTGTTATCCAGGCCAGGCTCCACCGGGAGATATATCTCTTTATATCTGTCAGGGTAGTGTAGCGGACTGGGGTCTGGGTTCGGTCCTCCGTGTCAGCCAACAACCCCGGGGGTCCTTACCTCTAGCTTACGATTCATCTGAATTCACCGTAAGTCGCTTTGGATATTGTGGCTTTTAATAGAGCGGCTGTTTGCTTTGTAATGATAATAATAATAATAAGATAATGATGATAATAGTACTAGCTTGTTGGGTGTG
>OLKM01000072.1:185296-205296 GCA_900291075.1 Melanogrammus aeglefinus
ACCGCATGCACGCCGACTACCTCAACAGAGCTATCTTCAGGTGAGGGGGGGGGGGGGGGGAGAGGGAGTGAGAGAGAGAGAGAGAGAGAGACAGGGAGAGAGAGAGACCAAGAGAGAGAGACCGAGAGAGACCGAGAGAGAGAGAGACAGCGAGAGACAGCGAGAGAGAGAGACAGCGAGAGACAGACCACTACCGTACATCATTTGATTATACACCTGACCTGTGATGGTGTATCATTAACCTTTGCAGTCGGCGGCGTCCGAGAGGGTTCACCCTTTTTTCTTTTCAGCCGATGTGATTGGACGATCGGATCCCGCACTCAGTCCTGTACATTCCGTATTTTTTTTTACGTTAACGCCATTTGTGAACCTAACCGCTACCATGTTCATTGAAGTGAAACGTCTTGCGTTCAAAGAAAACAAATTATGAACAGAGTGAATATTCTAATATTAATAAAACCATTGTCCAAATCTCCGACACGCCACTGCCTGGTTCGCCCGCCATCGTCTGCAACTCTCTCGGGGTCCACTGATTGGCTCACTGCCTTTTTAGTTTCGGAGCCCGGCTCCCCGCGGTGGGCTGCCGCCCGAGCCTCACATCTCTGAGCCAAACCGGAGGTGATTCAGACCGGCTCCGGGCTGCTGACTCTTGCCCACCTGATCCTAAAGCAAGACCAATTCCACCTCAAGTCTCCACTCCTTCGATCCCATGGTGTTACACGCTGCATGACGGCGGAGCATGAGCCGCGTGTCAATGAGGGACTCCGTTTGGGCGGAGAGGAGGAGAGAGAGGGGCCCCCCTTTTACCTAACCTCTGCCGTGCCTCTACACCCCCTCCCCCCCACACACCGGTCCCCCCCCAGGGGTCTGCTGACGGAGAAAGCGGCCCCGGTCATGAACATCATCCACAGCATCTTCAGCCTGATCCTCAAGTTCCGCGCCCAGCTCATCGCACAGCCCTGGGCCAGCCACCAGGGGGAGGCGGAGCACCCAAGCTTTATCGCCATGCAGCAGTCCTACAACACCTTCAAGTACTACTCCCACTTCCTGTTCAAAGGTAAGGCGCCGCCCTCTCCCCAACCCCCACCCCACCCGTGCTAATCCACAGCCATCTCTAGTCGCCCACCCGTCTCTAGTTCCAAGAACATCGATCAACACCGTTTGTAATCGCCGGCCGCATTGATCAGACTGTCTGGATCGATGCGTCGTTGTCTTTTTCCAGCTTATATTATTGATGGATATTATGGATCGTGTCAATGATTTCCGCTGCGCTGATGCACTGTGGTGACAACAGCTCGTCACTGAAGCCCTTACATCTCTGGTTTCTCCCCCCGTTCTAGTGGTCACAAAACTGGTCAACAGGGGCTACCAGCCTCATCTGGAGGACTTCCTGCTCCGCATTAACTTCAACAATTACTACAAGGAGACCTGAGTCCGTCTGCAGGTCCGCACTGCTCCTAGAACTGCTTCCATCTGTGTGTAACACACCAGTCATGCGGTTTTAGCTACTGAGCTTTGCATATGCCTAGGTTTATGCTTTGGTGTGGCGAAGTATAAGCACAACAAAGCCTTTTTTTTTTTTTGATGCCTCTGCGTGTGGTAAAGAAAGGGCTTCACGTGAGCGAGTGGGTTTATTTGTTTTAGGAGTTATATTATATGATTTGAACTAGAAGACTCCTCGGATGTGTGAGTGGCATTGCATTATTGTTTAGCTTGTAAATATGGGTGCTACCAATGAGAACTACATTAAGCTGATGCCAAAAAGTGTACCCCTTGTGTCAAGCGTTCTTCCTGCTAGACCGGTGTGAAGTCCTGTCCTATCGTTATGCCTTCAAAACAAGTGTTCCATGATGTGTAAATAAAACATGTAAATGAATACTTTGGGTGACCATGTGAGTCAGTTTCAAGTTATTCCTTCTGCGATGTGAAGAAAATGTATAATTTCAAGCGTTCAAAGTAAAAGTCATGTGTATTTTTATTAAAGAATGTTGACATTTTGTTTTAGAAAATTAGGTCAGACAATGAGTGCAAAGCAGTATATTTAATAAACTCAACTTAACATTTACATGAAAATCATTACCATTCCTGCCGCTTGACCTGCATATTTCCTCCATGTACCGATGATTTATTTCTAGATGTGCAAAAAACAAACCGGTTATATTCAGGATGGAAGGTACAAACCATGAGCGATGAGAGGTTAGGCATAGATCCTTGAAGAATTTCCAGTATTACCTTTGATTGAACCCTCACTGCAGAAGAACTGTGCAGAACTGTGTACATGCACGGGCACTATATAAGACACACTAACTCCAGCTGTATGTTTTAAATACGCTTTAGTCTTGGTGAAGTGGCGGCCTACCGAGTTTGGTTCCTGCCGCCACACACTGAATCAGGACGTATTCATTTACCGCAGGTGGTAATAAAAGCCATGTCGATTCTCTGGGAGCTTTTCTGAGAACTGAAAAACAAACTGCTTAGTCTTTATTTTTTTTTAGCTCCGTGAGAGGCGTTGTATCAAACTAACTGGAAGCTTGGAGCTCGAACTGATTATAGACGAAAGCACTGGACAAAGCAGTTCACAATCAAGGCCAAATTAGGATTGCTTGACATCTGACACACACACACACACACACACACACACACACACACACACACACACACACACACACACACACACACACACACACACACACACACACACACACACACACACACACACACAATGTGTCGCAATCAAACAAAATTGCATCGTATCGTTCTTTGCCTGAATACGTTTTTGGTGTAATGAAAAGTATTGAAATTCAGCGGTGATGAGGGAATTTTCCGGATGACTTGCGCTCACTTTGCATTTATTTTTCCAACGCACCCGTTTGCATTAGACTGCTATCAGATAGCAACGAGTTGTGTTTCTTCCCAATGACTGCGTGACTTCCCATCACGAGCTGTTTACAGGCTTTACAGACATAATTTCGGGCATTTGTGTTTGTGTCGTTTTGCTGGGGTTCAGTGGCCTTCACTGCCGTTTTAATCTAGTGCTCGGGGGGTTGCCATGGATATAGCGTTTATAATTCAGTAACGTAGTAAACAACCCCCCCCCCCCCCCACCCACCCCACCACCACCACCACCACCACCACCACCACCACCACCACCAAAATGTAGATTCTTCTGCGGAGGTCCCCTTTGATTGCACATTACAGAGAATGACACAGGTGGTATTTACACAGTGTACCATTTTCTGTAATGATCAGCTTTTTGATAACTAGGATATGGGATAGTCGGGGGTGCAGTAGTCTATGGCGCGCTGGAATGAATTCGGCATAGTTTGAAATCCGTCGGAGTGTTTGAGATAATGCCGTCGGGTTGCAGAAGTCTGGGGCGCTGGAATGAATTCTGCATAGTTTGGAATGCGTGGGTGTGTAGGAGAGAATGCCATACCTTTCTTTTTTTATTAGCCTTCTAATGTGGATATTCTGAATACCACATGTTTACTAACGGACGCCCTAATGTCCTTCATGAGCATCTCAAGCCGACGTGCGCTTGTAGCTGATTCAGTTCCAGGTTTATTGGGCACTGAGTCTTTTATACGGCTGTATTATCGTTTTTCACCGCTTAGGACTACCCATCAACCACCACTACCGCCACATTCCCGTTAGTGCATATTAAAGTAAAATAAACCAAAAAAAAATAAGGTTGTTAAATAGCTAAAAACCTCTCGAGTGCAATATTGTTTCGCTACAAAACTATTCCAGAAATAAATGGTAGTTAGTGGTAGTCGGCTATACACGAAAAGGTCAGAAGAGAAAACGTCGGATGAATGTACACCGACATCAAAGCACTGACAATTATTGTTCCAGAATCCATCGAGATGATTAAAAACAACAAACTCAAACATTAACTAAAAGCACTACATAGTCCCTTATTATTTTTTTTACTTGGACGTACCGCAAAGGTTAAGACAAAGAAACAAACCTGCATTGTTTTAATCAATGCAGCTCCATGTTTATAGGCCACAACAAACCTTCTATTCCAGGTGATCCTTAAATTCCCTGTACCTTCCTAAAAATGCCTCTTTCTTCACAACATAGTATCCTAAGCACTCACTCTGGAAAGCTAATATATGTGTATTGTATGCTTCATTGGAGGTGTGACATGCTTCCTTACAATAGCTGTAGAACAGTAAGAGCTAAGGGAGAGAGCTGGAGATAAGAGATAGGGGGGATTTCAGCCATGGCAGGGTGATCTATCACCCCGCCATGGGTTAAAGGTCAAACTTTGTCCCAGATCTCTCCTGAGTGGGGTAGTGGGTGCGGTGGTAGGATTGGACTAGGCTTCGGATTCCAGGTCCTCCTGTCCCTCCCCATTGGTAGGATCCCCGGTCTCCGCCTCCAGCAGCAGGAACTTGCCGTCATTGGTTAGTGGCATGGACTTCATCAGCTCAGCCAGGGCTTCTGGGTCCTAGTGCACCCACGGAAACAAAATAAAAGTGATTTATGGTCCCAGGAAAAAAGGTACACAATGAATGAACTTGATACATGGGTTAGTCAAATTTTATGAGCCCCTTTTTTTTCTCTCAAATTATTTATTATTATTATCTATTAATCTGGGGGTTTTAATATTTAAAATCTACAAATCTACAGATTTGTTCAGTGTTTACGGTGTGTAATAGAAGCTTAAGCGGAAATCCTTTCATACCTTCTTTGCTTCGACGATCTCCTTTGCCAAGTTTATCGTGAAACATATCTGTTGAGAACAAAAAAAAAATGAACAAAATATCTTTAAAACGTCGACCCACAACAACGTCCAAACAAGCTAGTATTTGGTGTTTAACCAAAAAGCCCAAAACGGTCCCACTGTGGGCCAACCAACCTTTTCTCCTTCTGTGTTGCTCTCAAACACGAAGGCACTGTAGGTGGGTGGTGCCCCCTCCTGGTCGCCCTGGGACCAGTCGGGGTCCTCCACCACCAGACCCATGAGCCTGCCGTTCTCCTGGTGGGCCGCGAACTGAAGCACCTCCCCTAGCTGGAACTGTGACCCCCAACGACAGTGGGGCGACAGGGAGGGAAAGAGGATGAAAGTTGGATGAAAGTGTATTTAGACATCTTTAAATCAATAGCCCCTTGCATACAGAGATCCAGTGATATTGCCGTAGAGAAGATCCGTCATTAGACACGGAATCAAACAAAGTCGCTTTAATGCCGCACCGGTGTGCACTTTTACATCGCAAGATGTTGTCCCGTAAACAAGTGTGACTTTTAACACAACGGCATCTAGTGTGATACACAACATACGCACACAACAATAACATCAGGGAAACTGAGTTACAATTAGGGCATTTAGCAGACGCTTTTATCCAAAGCGACTTACATCGGTTAATACACACATTGACACACCGACGGCAGAGTCAACCATGCAAAGCAGTTAGGGTTAACGTGTCTTAGCTCAGGGACACATCAACACTCAGCTAGGAGGAGCTGGCGATCGAACTAGCAACCTCTCGGTTGCAAGACAACTGCTCTACCTCCCCAGCTCTACCTCCGACCCACAGCCCTGCTCGTTATACCACTCTTCAACCGCAGCCAACATTGGTCTGTATACAACATGCTAATGAGTAACATTACGATGTTACGACTACTGCAACTGCCGTATTAAAAACGAGCCCTCATTCCGTGCTCGTTTTACTTGGGGCGGTAGTAGCTCAGGTTTGCTGTTAACCGCAAGGTTGCTAGTTCGATCCCCGGCTCCTCCTAGCCGAGTGGCGAGATGTCCCAGAGCAAGGCACCTCCCCCTGACCCCTCCCGACGAGGTGGCTGTCGCCTCGCGTGGCTGACCCCGCCGTCGACGTGTGAATAGGTGCATGAATGGTGAATGTAAGGCAACAAAATGCTATTATCTATAGGTGGAAAAAGAGATTGATGTTTTTGTTTCCCTCTGTGGTTGTGGTCGTACTGCACTTACATGTATTCTCGTTACTTGAGTCTGCGGATCGATCAGCCTGAGGGAGATACAGAAGACAGAAAGGAGTTATAAGCAGCCGGGCGACAGAGCTGTGGATCTGAAGCGGGGCAGAGAGCCAAGCGAGGAACTTATCCGCACAAGGTCACGGCGTGCTGTCTGCGATAAACCAACCGTTTATTCTGCCTTCCACGGTGCCTTCTCCTTTATAGTCCAGTGAATACACCTTTTACCCGCCCATTGTTATTCTCCAACGTTTCCCGTCGGGATCAATAGACTGTTCCCTTATCTTATTCATTTAGTTGTACACATGAACAGACACATGAGCTGTTGCAGGGTTTAAGCTTTAAGTGTTTTCTCAAACGAAACACGTCTCATTAAGTGAGGCCCGCTGTTTCCAAGGTCATTTTTATTTTCTACAAATGTGCACACAGCCCCCCAAATAATGAATACGGAGCCTTAAGGTTTAGTTATGGTTCCACGTTGACGCAACGCAAGGGAGTTTACAACCTTGCGGACCCTCCTTGCGTCCACCCGTAAGGGTCTGACGTGCGCCTCCCAAAAATTGTAACGTGCGTCGAGGTGACGCAGCAGCAAGAGCCGTGATTGGTCTTCTCACTAAAAAAGCCGACGCAGAACCAAAAAAAAGGTTCAAGACTGTGTCGGAGCGTCGGAGTCGTTGCTTTGCGTCGACGTGGAACCATAACGGAGCCTTTACCTTGACAGCCCACGCGTGCGGTTGAAACCAAGGTTTGTTTTCCGTGTTATTTGTTATTTTTATCACGGCGCGGGGTTGTTAAAACAGCACTCTACCAACACACGGATCCTCCAACAAAAATACATATTTTGGTGTCTCATGTACGACGTGCAAACACACTTTGTTGAGATGTTTTCACTGAACACTCCCAACCACTTTTTCTTATTTTGGCGAGCTGTTTTTTTCCATAAACTTGGACATGTAGTTCCATCTCGTGTATTTATATTCCGATTGTTCGTCCCTCAAGGGAAAAGCGCGCCCAGCAGCGCGTTCAGGACGTACACGGTAAACAACATGGTTTGAGGTGGGGTAAACAGTTTCTGAGCCTACTTGAGACAGCTACTGGTGACCATGAGGTGAGACTCGGTGGTCCGGAAGATGTTGTGGATGGCGCGCGCCGCTAGAACCTGCCGCATGACCTCGTAGATCACTTCCTGGTTGTCTCCGCAGCGCACCGCCATGGAGCCCAGGAAGCGCACGGCAAACACCTGCTGGAGGAGGGCGTCTGCCAGGCGGGAGGGGGGAGGAGAGGGAGGAGAGAAAGAGGGGGGAGGAGGGGGGGGGGTGAGGGAGAGGAGGATGGGGAGGAGGAGAGGGGAGGGAAAGGGAGGAAGGAGAGAAGAGGGGGGGAGAGAGAGGGAGAGGGGGGAGGAGAGAGGAGGGGGAGGAGGAAGAAGGAGATGAGGGGGGGAGAGGAGGAGACAAGAGAGAGGGTGGAGAGAGGGGGGAGAGGAGGAGACAAGAGGTGAGAGGGGGGGAGGAGGAGACAAAGGAGGTGAGGAGAGGGGAAGGGAGGGAGAGCAGAGAGGTGAGAGGGGGGGGAGGAGAGAAGAGATGGAGGAGGAGGGGAAGAGGGGTTCAGAGGAGAGAGATGGGGGAGGAGGAGGAGAAGAGGGGTTCAGAGGGAGGAAGAGATGGGGGAGGAGGAGGAGAAGAGGGGTTCAGAGGGGAGAGATGGGGGATAGGGGGGGAAGAGAGACGTAGAAGGATAGAGGGAGGTGGCGCAGTAGAGGGAGAGAAGTAAAAGTTCAGCACAAAGGAAAACTGTGGAAAATGTGCACAATGAATAAAACTGAAATGGTATGAGAGCCAATTGTATTTCCAGCAGAAATTAAAGAGACGAATGCGCACACACACAGCTGTACAGGGAGCGGAGCAGTGGGCGAATAGTGCTGAGCAAGAATGCTAAGCACAGTTTACCGAGCAGGTGGAATATTTACCGTCACTTTCGGAGGAAGAGTCATCGTCGGTCTCCCCGAAAGGATTTGTGCGCCTGTCGGGACGGAAATGAACATCGCACATTGGCCAATAGGAACTCATTAAACTTCCCGCTGGTATGGGGCCATTAAGGAACCAAAGTCTCATGGAGGGAAAATTACTTAATTGATCATTATGGCGAAGACTTCCTGAAGGTTTCCAATTATACGAAG
Source organism: Melanogrammus aeglefinus (assembly GCA_900291075.1). Taxonomy (NCBI): domain Eukaryota; kingdom Metazoa; phylum Chordata; class Actinopteri; order Gadiformes; family Gadidae; genus Melanogrammus; species Melanogrammus aeglefinus. The sequence goes on from OLKM01000072.1 coordinate 193,437, forward strand.
GAACCCCCAACAACTCCCCCCCCCCCCACCAAACACCACCAACAACCCCAAAACAAACTAAATAACAGAAAACAAATAACTATCTTCTGCACAAACTTAAGATTTGCATTAATATCCCATAATATCCCTCCTCACCTGCCCCACTTATCAGTAGACCTTGTACAGACTGGCATATGCTGCATAGCAGTAAACAGGAATCCATTCATTTCCAAAGTAATTCAGCTTCAGACTCGCAACCTTGTGTTGCAGAAGGGTTTGCATTTGTTGTGTCTTGAGCCCCGCATGCGCTGGAACTTTACAAAGGAAGCATCGAAACGCGTGCAGCAAACTTGACCTCATGGGATGCTCATCGAAGCAAGTGCAGTAATGAAAATTCATAAACTTTTGTGAAGCGAACTCAGTTGACGCGTGACGACCAAAGCTTACCAACGGCTCTCAGATTATACTCCACCCTCCTCCCAACCACCACCACCCCTAAAAACCCCACCCTAAAACCTCTTTCTCGAACACCAGCCAAACCTTTGCGTCGTAATATTCCACAACCTTCCTTCTCACCTGCCCCCGGTCCGGTTCTGGTCTTGGAACTCTGAGGCGGGAAGAACGATGTCAAACTGAATGGGTGTCCCCGGAGCGATCAGGTCCTCTGGCTCCAATGAGGCCCCGGGGCCCGGAGTGTCCCCCGCGCTGCAGTGGACTCCCCCGGGCTTGGCCCTGCCGCACACACACACACACACACACACCAGATGTATCGGACAGGAGAACTCTCCGACTTAGACCGTTGTCATCTTCAGAACCCACTTAAAGGTGACATATTATACCACCAGGTGTGAGTGTGATTAGCCATTACAAGCCGTTTTGAAAAACAGCCTCTTCTGACATCACAAGTGGGCGTGTCACCCTAGATAGTGTGCTGGATAGATCAGCCTACCCAGTTGGACTGCAGAAAGCGTTGCCCATCTATCCGTCGTAGTCTAGGTGGACACGCCCTCTTGTGATGTCAGAAGAGGCAGATTTTCAAAACTGCTTGTAACAGCTAATCACACTCACACCTGGTGATATAATAGGTCACCTTTAATCATCGTTCAGAGTTAAAGCATTTACATTTTTAAACTCTGAACTATAGAGATGCCAGTTGAATGATATATGTAACGCAGATAGAACATTGTATTACAAAACTGAAAGTGTGCTAGTGCCCTCTACTGGCTAAATACCACCACAAGAACAGTAAACCAGGGCAATACGTCTCAATTAAAGATGTCAAGAATGCAATATCTCTATTTTTGTAATCCAATATAATTGGTCTCATTGGTATCGCTGCACAAATAACTAATTTGTTCTTCTTTAACGGGTGTGAAGGGGTTTTATTTAGCTATGTTATTTTAATTAGCAATTAGCCATAATGACAACGCTTTCAAAACAAACAAACAAATAGATATAATGAGCAGTGGGCTGACCTGTCAGGGTTGGGCGATCCCTCCTGTCTCTTCTCGAAGCTGGTGATGGGTGTGACCGCCTGCAACGCAGTCTGGTTCAGCCGGATGGCCACAGCCTGCCCATTGGAAACAAGGCAAAGCGTTCTCTTGCATGCAGTTCACTAGACTGAACACAAGACGGCGCCATTTCACCTTTGTCTACTGAATCGTTATCTCTAGATTGATATAATCAACCCTTTCATTTGAAATAAAAAGGGTTTTCACGTATCTACCCTGTATGTTTATATAATACAACGTCAAATGGCATCATTTAACCAATTTTTTACACTTTCGTGAGCAAACTCTGAATTAACCCCAGATGAACCTGTTGTTAAAAGTGAACGTACCGACTATACTAATTTAAAAAAAAAAAACAAGTATGAACAGCTACAGAATAAAGTGTAGAGAGAAACGTTCCAGTTGAGTATGGCCCTCCCATAGCTCAAAAAGCTAAAACATTTGTTTAGAACCAAATGACTCAAGCCGAGCCAACATAAAGAAACAGCCACACCCAAATAGTCTTCAAAGACACAAGGCAAAGTACAGCCTCCCTGATAGCAGCACTTGGCACAGCAAGGTACAACTGAGGAATACAAATATGACAACAGAGTAGCATAAAGCTATAAAGCTGTGTGTTTATATGTGTGTGGTCATTTCAAGGCTTATCTCATTATCAGAAACATTGTCTCTGCAATTGAAAATGAATCAACTCTGGCATCAGAAGGAAAAAACACACTTTCAGCTGCTGTGGCACGGCATTTTCACCAGCAGCACCAGAAATGCTGCATATTGGGGACTAAGGCTTCCCGATAGATAGATAGATAGATAGATAGATAGATAGATAGATAGATAGATAGATAGATAGATAGATAGATAGATAGATAGATAGACACACACACAGTGTATGAATACAATTTATTTATATACAGGTTGTTATTTGAGATGGACGAGACAGAATTATAAGACGTGACTCGTCTTGGATTTGGACAGAGCAGTGGGTTAGGTCAACTTAGCCAGAGTGTAAACAAGCATGAGTGTGTGTGCTTGTGCCTGTGCCTGTGCGTGCGTGTGTGTGTGTGCGTGTGTGTTACCTCCGGGTTCTCGGTCAGGTAGATCTGCCTGGAGATGTTGTTGACAGTGCAGATCCACTGTGGAGAGAGAAAACACACACTCCGTCAGAGAGGAGGAGGCCTTCAGGTCATCGAACACCTCAGGACTCCCCACCCCCACCCTCACCCACACCCTCACCCAAACCCCAACCCTGTCCCGAAGCGACAGGTCGGGTCAGCGGCGTTCTGAACCGTGAGAGCTACATCTCCGGCTGAATGCCCAGATGTGTGCCGACAGGTCCTCGGTGGCAGTGTGAGTGATAGCACTACACTCTTGACTGTGTGTTTATCTTCCAGTGTAGCGGGTGGAAACGACGGCGGACGCACGCCTACCTCCTCGTACTCCTTCTTGCTCTCGGCCTGAAGGATCATCGACCTGGAATCGTGGAACAGACGTAGAAAAACACGACGCAAGTTTAGTGAACCGAATCCGGACTTCTCTGGTCTTCACCCATGACACAGTACATCTTCTTACAAATCTGTATGTTGTACATCCTTGCACTTAATGTACTCGCTTATTGTGTGTCGTATTTAGTTATAGTACTTAGTTATGCATCATCTTATCCTAGCTGTTGTATACGGGGAATGGGTTAACCTAGTGATTGTTAGTGCTTGGCACTTGGCTCTCTGTACATTCTTACTGCACCCAGTGATGTATTTTTTTCACTTTTTTATGACAAACATACTTTTTGTAAGTCGCTTTGGATAAAAAACGTCTGTTAAATTCCCTAAATGTAAATGTAAATTAAGCCCAGCACAGAAAAAACATGTGTTTTATCACATATTGAGAGAACGTGCTCGTACGTTTTTCCAGTGGGAGAGGTTATCTGAAAACAATAGCGTCGGTCTTCACACTCCACGGCCATGACCGAGCTGTTGTCCAGGTCCAGGACCATGCCCCCGGCCACTGCCCCGCGAGGCTGGCACATGAGGTTCCCTCCCTGGGTGAAGAAGTAAAGCCGGTCCCAGGCTGTGGTCACAAGGCCCGTCTTGCTGGAGCACAGAGGAGGGAGAGAGGGAGAGGGAGAGAGAGGGAGGGAAAGAGAGAAGTGAGATATTAAGGGCCACACCAGGATGTCCGGAAACAAGATACCGTACTGCTCGTGTGTGTCTTGTGTAACCCGTGACACGTTACTCGCAAGCATGACTCATAGGTTAGAAAAGCTGAGACATCGTTTTATGTCTCCATCGTCGTCCGTCGTGAATCTCTCGCCTTTTTTCTTCACAACTCAAGGGAAACAGACTCACGGGAATGAAGATGATGCCACAGTTAAAAAAAAAATGTGATGACTCACATTTTCCAACCCAGAACACATTTACCGTGCGCAACATGAACCACGTACACAAACCCAGCCTTAACGACGGTGGCGTCGTACAATATCGCCAATTAACTCTAAAGTGCATTCTTCACTCCCCTGCAGTGCGGTCGCCCGATCGCGGCGTTGAGGGAGTGACTGTGAAGTGCGGGCCGTTGTTTGACAGCCACCCCGGGTGGGGGGTGGTTGCCGGTGGGGAAGTGTCATTAGACAAAATGGCAATCTGTGAACACCTTCCTGCCGGTGCCGCGGGTCATTCGTCAAACACTCTGGGGCGGCGACGGGAGTTTGACAGCGTTGACGTTTTTATGAATCGCGCGGCGCGCTCACTCTCCCAAGTGGCTGCCTCGGTGGCCTCGGAGACATTAAGGAAGTGTTCTCCATCTCGCCGCTGCGCTCCTACATCCTCGCCGAAACGAGCTGACGAGGCGCGCTGTCAACGCGTCACCTGAACCAGCGCTGACGGATCCCTGATGGATCTGTTTTCCTTCCGCCGCCGTCGGATAGCTTTTCACCGCAATCGAACTTGTTTGGAGCGATTTGAGCCGGCAACACAGGGAGACGGGGGGGGGGGGGAGATAAATGTTTCCCAGGCTAGGGCCAATGATGTGAACGAATGGGTATCTGATATTGGACAATTTATAATTAAACCAAGGCAGTGATTCATTTCGTTCCCCCTTTAACCGCAGTTGAAGTCTCAGAGAATCCCTGTGTGAGCAAAAAAAAAGATAATTCACAAGCAAACAACCGCGTCACACAAAATCAACCATCTTGAATCATTGAAGGCTGAGCAACAGGCGGTGAACACAAAACAGGCAGGGAACACAAAACAGGCAGGGAACACAAAACAGGCAGGGAACACAAAACAGGCAGGGAACACAAAACAGGCATGGGCGTCGGGCCTTACTTCCGGATGTTGAGGTAGCCAGACTTCTGGATGAGGGAGCGGCTCACGGGGTCATCGTCCTTGTCGGGCATGTAGATGGTGTCCTCCACGGAGAGCAGCTCGCGCTGGGACATCCGCATGGCCTCCGCTTCGCTGTCCAGCTGGGCCTGGATGCTGGGTGAGAGAAGGGGAACGTTGTGGGGTGGAACCGGACAGCGCTCTCGGAACGCTTTGTAGGACGAAGCCCCGAAGCACACGGCCGGACCGGGACGGACGCTGGAAGAACTGGCGCTATGTAGGCTTTGGTCTTCTTCTTACTTTTAGATGAGTTTCTAAATTCATATTCAATATTTTTTGCTTCAGTGTTAACAAATGCATGAGAGATACGTGATTCACGCAGATGACAGAACACATTCGTCTCCATCATAAGAACAGAACACAGGAAATGTTTGTGCTTAAAGTTACTGAAACTAAGATGTATATTTGTCTGCATGCATGCCGTTCTGGTGCACAGCCAGTTCCTTCTTACTTGTGGGTCATGTTGGAGACAGAGGAAAGGAAGGTGTCCATCTTCTTAGTCACCAGCTCCATGCCCTTCTTGTAGAACTTCACCTAGAGAGAGAGAGAGAGAGAGAGAGAGAGAGAGAGAGAGAGAGAGAGAGAGAGAGAGAGAGAGAGAGAGAGAGAGAGAGAGAGAGAGAGAGAGAGAGAGAGAGAGAGAGAGAGAGAGAGAGAGAGAGAGAGAGGAGAGAGAGAGAGAGAGAGAGAGAGAGAGAGAGAGAGAGAGAGAGAGAGAGAGAGAGAGAGAGAGAGAGAGAGAGAGAGAGAACGAGAGAGAACGAGAGAGAACGAGAGAGAGGTTCACACAGAGCGAAATGCAAATACCTATTACCAATCAATGTTCATCATTCATTTATGACCAGGAGATGTCCTATCGATTTAACACGAGTCTATCAAAACACAGAATACATGTGAGCCGTCTTTTAGCTTAATCATTTACAGCCACCCTTTAAATAATTTATAAATAGGCTATATTTTTCGCTTTATATCGGCAGCCAACCGGCTGCGTTTTTAAACCGTCATTCCAAGAGCGATTCATAACGCTCCCGTAAACGGTGGCCGTTGTTCGCCATCGTGTGCTACGCCAAACCCGGCCCTGCGTTCAGTATGAAGCCCAAGAGACGGTGTGGTGTGGGGGGGGGGGGCCTACCTACCTGTGCTTGGGTGTAGCCTAGCATGGGCTCCAGCATGGCCACCCTCTTGCGGTACTGCAGGGCGTTGAGGGCGCAGTAGTACTGCATGGACGCCTGGTGCTGCTTCCGGCGGGTGTACGCCACCTCCTTGACCAGGTCCACCTTCACCTGGGCACAGCGCCGTCGCTTGGTAAGCCCGGGGGGTGTTCACACGTGTGGGGATTCACGCACACAGACGCTCGCGCACACCCACGTTGTTTTGCTTGGAGGATGGTAAAGTCGTAGTTCTCGATGGCTATCCTGGTTTGTGTGGGTGATTGCGTGTGCGACAAACGGTGCGGCGAATCCACGGAGGGCAATCAGGGGGTCCCCCCCCTGTCAAGTGTTGTGCTGAATTTGTACACAAACGCAGTGTGACTCACTCCAGAGCTGAGCTGTATACGGATGCGAGGGAGGGGATTGCTGTGACACATTTTTTTGCCACTGTTCCCAAAGCAAGACCGTGGTTTACTGATTATGTGTGTAAATGTAAAAACAGAACGTTTTTCGCCAACAAGTTTGCGAGCGTTCTAATCCGCCCCAAACTCGAGGAGCCTTCCTTTTAGATGTGATGACAGGACAGTGGCGGGTGAGGTGTGTGTGTGGACGTGTGGCCCTCCGTCTTGGCAGCAGGTGAACGAGAGAAGGTCAAAGGTGACGTATTATACCACTGTGATTAGCCGTTACAAGCCGTTTTGAAAATCTGCCTCTTCTGACATCACAAGTGGGCATGTCCACCCAGATGTATGACGGATAGATGAGCAGCGTTTGCTACAGTCAACGGGGCAGGCTGATAGACTAATCTATCCAGCACACATCTAGGTGGACACGCCCGCTTGTGATGTCAGAAGAGGCAGATCCCAATCACACCTGGTGGTATACTATGTCCCCTTTAAGCTTCTCACCCTGATGATAAACCTGATACATAATTTGCATTGCTTTCTCTGTGCACAACTGCAACTAAACTAGTTCTACTATTTATCTTTTTAATAGCAATCAGTCCAAGCGCTTGCCATTCAAGTCAGAAAGCACCCTTATTTTTTTACAATCCGAAAGGTTTGTTGACGCAAGCTTTTGTCTGTTGTTTTTCTTTATTTGCTAACCTGTCAGACCTGACGAGAGAGAGAGAGAGAGAGAGAGAGAGAGAGAGAGGAGAGAGAGAGAGAGAGAGAGAGAGAGAGAGAGAGAGAGGAGAGAGAGAGAGAGAGAGAGAGAGAGAGAGAGAGAGAGAGAGAGAGAGAGAGGTCACCCAACCTTTTCGTTTTCCTTCTTCTTGGGCAATCGGCTGTACTTGACCATGGAGGCTTCGTGCTCTGCAGGAGAGAGTGGACGAGAGAGAGAGAGGGGTGTGGTCATCGGCAGATGGCTACAGACTGGGGGCTCACAGAATGGTTCTCCTGAGGGCTGGTATTCACAGCAGTACGTACCATCCGTGGCGATGCCAAATATCTCCCTCAGTGTGCTGATTTCTGAAACGTGGGATATCACATTACCACAACCAGTATAAACAAACACGAAACCAAGGTTTACATTACATGTGTGTGTGGGTGTGTGAGTGTGTCTGTGTGCAGAAGCTACCTGTGAGGTCTTTCTCCCGGAACTGGATTAATGGGAAGACCATGCTGTCTGCCATCTGGTTAGCCAGGTCCGTGTGGAGGGCGTTGAGCTACAGCAACACAAGGTAGGGAACTTTTAGAACTTAATTAGGAACCGCAAAAAAACCACATTCCCCACATTGAAACCTTTGTTTTGATATGCAGTGTTGATGTCATGGCTGCAGCATGGGAATAGCAAAAATACAAAAAAAATAGTGAAATATGTAAATCGAGTTCTTACTTATAGAATTGTTTAGCCATCACTTTCTATACTTGCTTTTGTTCAAAATTTTCTCACGGCTTATTCATATTGTGAAACAACACACTCTGTCAGCAACAGGTTGCCATCAGGGTCAAAACACAGGTGTGCTTAATTTACCCTATGTCTGCCAACAATGTAGCAAGTTGACATTCAGCTCAGATTAATGAGTGGCTCCCTGGACTGGGTGATGACGTGTGTGTGTGTGTGTGTGTGTGTGTGTGTGTGTGTGTGTGTGTGTGTGTGTGTGTGTGTGTGTGTGTGTGTGTGTGTGTGTGTGTGTGTGTGTGTGTGTGTGTGTGTGTGTGTGTGTGTGTGTGTGTGTGTGTGTGTGTGTGTGTGTGTGGACAGCCAAATTATATCATATAGTATACGGCTTTGTTGAGTACTCGATTCTGATAGGTCAATTATAGAAATCTACACTCTTATTTCAGAATATTATATGACCACTTTACAGCTTAAGTGGTCAGTGTTTGTTGAACGACCCAGTAGACCTGCTTGTTCACTGGGATCAATATTCTTCCTCTTTGGTCCGTGAAGAACAGAGAAACCACAATAATATTCTCAGTAAACGTGCATGCATACAAAATACATAAATGCATTTGCATGCATGCAAATGCCTTAACCTTCCCGCATTGCCCTGGCGTTATTATTTAAAATCAAGGCTTTTATTATTTAAAACAAGGCCTTCTTACCTCCTCGACAGTCCTGGCAAACTTCTGTAGAGTGGTGATGACCTCCTCATCTCCTTTCCCCATCGCAAAGTTCTGGACAGAAAAGGCCGTTCAAGTTACAGCAAACAATACATTGTTTGGTGATATTTGTTAAATTCTCTTTATATACCCACATCAATCAATCTCTTTTTTTTCGGTAGGATACTTCCAAGATCTAGCTCGCTCTGACTGCTTTCTCTAAATAGCCGACCCTAGCTTTGGGTTCCACAAAACTGTTTATCCTAGTACGAATGTTTCCGGCCTGAACTGATGAGTAAAAATCGATTGGAATATATTTATAATACTCTATCCTAGTTTATTATATTGTAATACAATACAAACCACATAAGCCTGGATTTATGCCTTTCTTTTAAATATTATTTTATTTATCCATAAAGGTTTAAACTTAATAGTTTAAGAGATTAAACTGAAAATTGCACTTACTCCTCAGTAACATGATTACCGAAAACCCGTAGTGTGGACATACAGAGGACATGCAAACACAAATCCATTAAGCGTGCTAAAGTCTGTCCGTGTGACCTACCTTTTTCTCATAGTCGAGGAGCTGCTGGGATAGCTGCTGGGTAGCCAATCCCATCTCGCTCTGAGGCGGGACAAAAACACGTAGCAGCCAATAAGTTGGACATAAACGCATGCATGTGTGTGTATGCTTGTGACTGCGTGCATGCGTGTGTTTATGTGTCTTTACGTTATTCTCTGGGCATGTTTGTGTTTGTTTGTGTCCATCTGTGTTTGAATGGGTGTCTGAGTGTGCATGATTCATCTTTGTGCGTGTGTGCATGTGGGTGTGAATCTGTTATTATGTATTATGTGTGCATATGTGTTGGAGTGTGTGTCTTGGGGGGGATATGTGTGTGTATATGGTTGGCATGTATGCATCTACAGTACGTGCATGTGAGTTCATGCGTGTGTGCGTGTGCGTGTGTGTGTGTGTGTGCGTGTGTGTGTGGTGTGTGTGTGTGTGTGTGTGTGTGTGTGTGTGTGTGTGTGCGTGTGTGTGTGTGTGTGTGTGTGTGTGTGTGTGTGTGTGTGTGTGTGTGTGGTAGTACCTGGGCCCCAAACACCCTCTGCATGGACTGCAGCAGCTGGTTGGTGTAGTCGGTCAGCGTTCCCGCATCTTCCTCAAAGACGCTGAGCAAGGAGCGAGTCTGAGACAGACACACACACACACAAACAGGAACAATTCCATCAAAGAACAGAATCGCTAAATGAGGCAGTTAGATAGCCGGTAGCCTGTAGGTGCAAGGGTCTTTGTTGCCGTTAGCAACAAGTGCACGGGGAATCCCACACACTTATCCAAGTAGACGTCAACACAAGCAACAAGATCACACAGTACACTGGGCACAATGGAAGACACTGTCAAAACTTGGTTAAAACACACTGTCATTGTGGTTGGGAGGGTAGTATGACTAGGCTGAATCAGACACACAGAGTAATTAGTAGTGGAAGTGATAGTGGTCATTTGATTGAGATCATTTGGTTTTAAACTGTTGAGATTGTGCCAGATAAAGTATACGGATCAAAGCAAGTGAATGTCTAAGTCTATATTCACCTACAGACAGACATAATTATGAGATTAGGCCTACACTAATTTCATAGCAAATGTAACAATCATATCATAACAAGGATGAACAGGTTATATATCTCTATACCCTACAAATTGTGTGTTTTGAATCATTCGTCACCTTTTTGAAAAGAGCAGCTTAGCAGTACTCTGTTTGAGTGGGTCTAAAATAAGACTCAAATGTCATCCCAGTGTATTGTTGTGAAATACCGAGTGTTCCGCAGCAGCATTGCTGTGAAATGATCTCACCCCACAACCTACGCTTGGATCATTTCAACTTCTGCCCAAGCGGTAGTTAATTTATGTTTATGAAGAAATAGCTTTTCACCTGTCATTATTGCAAGAAATATCAGAAAAGAAGGGGCTATCCATTTCACTCATCCATAACGTTACTGGGGTACTGTAGAAGTATTTTAACAACACGGTAGGCCTACTACTGACCGAGCCTTGTTCTTCTTACCAGCTCTGTACACCACACACTCAAAACCAAGCACCTGTATTCATACACAGGCAGACATAGACACGATGACTTAAAAGCTATCCCATCTCACTCCTGTCTCATATGGAGGACCCCTCCCACATACACAGCCCACTGGGGCCTTCGGGTGCAGTGACTTCAGATACTGCAGGAATCCATTGCGGTGTGAGTACACTGTACACACACGCGTTTGGGATCTCTCTCTGTACTGGACGTATTGACGAAAGGGAAAATACTAAGAGACATCGATTTGGTGAAGACGGATGCGCCCCGTTTTAGAAACAGTCGCCGGGAAGAGTCATTTGGATCACGTCACTCGGAGATACAGAGGAAAACACTTTGTTTGATGACACGCAAATACCCAATAGGCTATGTAACGTCGTGATCTCAGCTGACGGATGCGTGGTTTAACTTTACATGGTTAATAATTCCCGGGCGCCATGCACCACAGCGGAATGCAATTCGATAACAATGTAGCGATTGAGAGCTGTCATCGTTAATAACACAGAGCCTACAACTGATCAGGGTAGTCCGAGTCCGTCACATCGAAACAATCTTTTCCGGTTGTGTCGGTGATCAAACACAAGAAAGGGCCTACCTGAGGACTGTCCTGCAAAGCGTCCTCTAAAAGCAATTTGTGATGAACGGCCGGCATCTTGTTAAGGCTGGAGAGGAGAATGGGGCTTTTAATAATTCAGAGCTGGGACTCTGTTTCCCAGGGATCTTGGCGAGTGTGCGGGCGACACGTCGGACTCGGAGGCGTTCCCTCCAAAAATTTGCCTGTTAATTGTCAATTCTTGGCTTCCATAATTGTTTTACTGCAAAAATGAATGCATTAACCAAACTCAAATTGTATTGATGAATTAAAAATTGCAGGATTGTAGGTCATATTATTTGCCATATCCGCCATACTGAAGCAGGCATTGAAGTGACAACAGCGCCCTCTTGCGGCCATAAGTGTTTTCATTTCTCATACTACTATCATTTGTTATACTGTAATATGAATTTATTAGTGAATTAATACAAAAGATACATCTATCTATGACTATATGCTACAGTTCATGCATCAATGTGGGATTTAAATGAAGAGTATATTAATATAGAATTGAAAGTAGGCTATAAAAAGTATACATCAGGGGCCTCACAATCAATAGCTGGAGGTAACCCCACTGGTGTAAATAAAACAGCCTCCCTACTTCAGCCGCACTAGCGAAT
>OLKM01000072.1:212796-215110 GCA_900291075.1 Melanogrammus aeglefinus
AAATCATTGCTGTTAGTCCCAATGTGTATGATTGATCCCGTCCTATCTAGAGAGTACGATTCTTGGAAACATTGACAGACGTACAAACTGTCTCTGGGTCCAAAAAAATCCGAATTGACTACTGATATATCCAGGTCATTTTAAGCTATGAAATAGTTTAAATGTACATCGCAACTTTAACATGTCTATGATCTGTATGCTTTACTCTTTGAAATGCCTCTACAGCCACTATTTTGTATTGTGTTGTGTCTCAATGTATTCTCCTGTACGTATGTACCTTATGCTGTTCCCAGGAACTACGGTGGGGTATACGTCGGCCTGCCAACAGATCTGACAACAGTGGCTTCCAGTCAGTCCAAGCCAACGCGTAAAGGTAGACCTGACCTAACACAGTGCTGCTGAACAGTCAAACCAAAGGGACTGAGGGCAGGGTGATGTGTGATGTGTTTTAAAAAGGAAAGGGACTCTCGTGTGTATTTTGTATCCAGGGTAACCAAGATTCTTAATGAATGCATTCTTATACACATGTCACTTGAGCATGCAGTTATTGGCTCTCCTGTCATTGGCTACAAAGTCAGCCAATCACAGCCAGTAATGGCAGTAATTGTATCTCATTAGTGCTTTTCCTCTCCTTTCTCTTTCAGAGTAGCTTCAGGCCGCCACACACAGGTACTGGGAAAATACCTTTGGTTTTTTTCGTCCTGTTCTCAGAAGAGAATACTGCTCCAAGAGGGCACTTGATTACTTCCTGTTTTATGTATCGTGTCGAGCAGATCCTCCAGGATCCTCCCCCTTGAAACACACACAGCTGAGCCTCGTAGCCAGCACAGAGAGGAGGTGGAGGAGGAAGTGCTTGAGTCGAGCACCAGCCCCCACCCCTTCCACCACTACAAACACCACCACCACCACCTCCACCACCATTGGTAGCTATCCAGCAGAACAAGTCTCGTGCTTTCAAACTGTACAGCAGAGATGGAAACTGCAGTCAGGACTCTAAGAACACTGTCTCAGGGTGGCAGCACGGGTGGCGCTTTGACGCGTGGGTGCCCTTGTACACCCGCGTCCTCCCTCGTCCTTCTTCGCCGCCCAAGGAGACGGGGGGGGGCGTTAAGGCAGACCGACGTGCACAGCCCACCGCGACGGCCATCTTGGCGTTTCTAGGGCGATGGCTCCCACGCGCCTCTGTTCCATTTTCTCCCTGGCGGACGCGAGAGGTCGCGTGCCGGTGTGACAGCCACCGGGACGCCGGATCTCCTCTGCAGTCGCAGACCGTGTCCCCCGCGATAGGAACACACCGCAGAGGGACCGTCCTCGGAGACGGGACAGAGACATTAAGGCTTCAGAGAGGACGTTGTTAGGGGCGACGGTGGAGAAGAGGGAGGGGTACGAGATGGATGGAAAGGAAGACAGTGGGAGAGGGAAAGAGAGAGGGAGACCTCAGCAGGTCTCACGCGGAAGGCGTTCGGATTGGTAAAGGAAGCATATAGCCAATTTTGTTAATGGTTATTCAGTATTGGGTTTTTGTTTTGAACAGTTTGTTTTTATATTTTTTTCTATACATCTGGTGCTATAGATTGGGATTAGTCATTTGAATGTGTGAAAGGAACGTGATCGCCATCATCCCCCCGCCACCAGCCGCCTCTTAGTCTGATGGATAGAGACGACACCTCACTGTCCCAGACTGATTATATAACTATGGCATATGACTCATGACGCTCTGCAGATCTCTCCATCTCTCTCTCTCTCTCTCTTCTCTCTCTCTCTCTCTCTCTCTCTCTCTTCCTCTCTCTCTCTCTCTCTCTCTCTCTCTCTCTCTCTCTCTCTCTCTCTCTCTCTCTCTCTCTCTCTCTCTCTCTCTCTCTCTCTCTCTCTCTCTCTCTCTCTCTCTCTCTCTCTCTCTCTCTCTCTCTCTCTCTCTCTCTCTCTCTCTCTCTCTCTTGCTCTCTCCTCCCTCTCTCTCTCCTCTCTCTCTCTCTCTCTCTCTCTCTCTATTCCTCCCTCCCTCTCTCCCTCTCCTCTCTCTCTCTCTCTCTCTCTCTCTCTCTCTCTCTCTCTCCTCTCTCTCGTCTATCTCCTCCTCTCTTTCCTCTCTCTCTCTCTCTTCTCTCCTCTCTCTCTCTCTTCCTCGTCTCGCTCCCTCTCTCTCTCTCTCTCTACCTCTCTCTCTCTCTCTCTCCCTCTCTCTCTCTTCTATTCTCTCTTCTTTGTCCTCCGTCTCTCTCTCTCTCTCTCTCTCTCTCTCTCTCTCTCCTCTCCTGTGTCTCTCTGCTCATCTTCTCTCTCTCTCTCTCTTCCAATATGCCTCTCTCTCTTC
>OLKM01000072.1:217094-242094 GCA_900291075.1 Melanogrammus aeglefinus
CAAGCCCCAGGGGAAGAGGATGTAGGCCAAGCTGATGCGAGCTTGAGATCCAGACTCTGTTCTGCTACAGACAACACCTTCTGATCGAAGGCAGCCACCCTTTCTGCCTAGAAATCGTGTCGTGTCAAATATAAATTTCCCAATAGCGGTTAGGAGACAGGGCTGGGAATCAACCACAATAGTACTGGAGAGGTAGACCTTTCTGACTGTTCCAGTGGTCGCTGAAGGTTAGACTATGTAACACCCACACATTCGCTGTCAGAGAAGAACTGTGCATCTCCCCAAACAGGAGAGAGGCAGAGGAACGAGGGACAGAAACAGAAGGAAGAGATTCCAGAACATGACTTAGATGGACGTGTCTTTTCAATAATTAATCGTTGAGCATAGCAGAGGCTTTATCAGTTTTGATTTTCCTCGATGGATGTTGTGAGAATCCTGTTGGAGAGTTTCTCTTTGCAGACGCGACACAATCTTCCCTCAACAAGCATATCGTTGAGAAACTAATGATGAGATGCATTATAAGGTGCTGCAGGCTGATGCAAAGCAGCACCTTGTCTCCCCCCCCCACCCCCCACTGTCAGTCAGTCCAGCCCTGGCCTTTATGAAGGGCTCCTCCGGAGGTAAACGCAGAGCGCCACCGGCCTTCAACTTTAATTAGACTAGACGACGGGGGGTGGGTGTGCAGGATGGAGATGAATAATAACAGCCTGGGGGGGATGTCTTATGAAGGGCTGTGCCGTGCCGGCGTGCAACAGGGGAGCAGTCGACGGTGGTGTTCCAATGAAGTAAGTTGTTTGAGACGGCGCTATAGGAAGCCTCTATTAGTGTTTTATTGTTGTTATTTAGCGGATGCATTCATCCGAAGCGATGAGTTTATGAATGGGAAGGTACAGGTTACGAATCTCGCTCACGGACGGCCTTGGTAGGAAACCAGATCCTATCTGCCAGACCACCCTATACTGCTCCCTACACGTCATCAGTAATACTTTACAGGATAAGGACACACTGACGACGATAAGCAAGGTGGTTTTATTATTACGGATTAATATAATGCTGAACTCGGTTTAGCACGACACCATTCACCTAAACCCAAACTAACACTGAATAACTACACCATCCAGTTTATATTCCCAGTTCGACATAGACATAGACATATCGTCGACACTACAGCGGTGGCTATTGATTGGTGTGTTTCATGAAACAAATATCTAACACAATTAATAGATTGCATGCTTTCGCTAGGGAAACACGACGGGAAAAATCAAAGATCAACCAAAAGGAATCGCATCGGCAGGGAACATTTGTCAGCATTGAAGTCTCGTGCTGCAGTCTAGTTATCAATCACTAGCTAATAGGCTGTGTTTGGAGAAGGCATGCTGGGGGGGGGGGTGAATTACCTGGGGGGGGGGGTGGCTGCTCCCCCCACACACCCCACCCATCCCCTCTCTCCTGTCATTCACACAGCATTTTTCGGGGTAGTGAACTACTCTGCTCATTACCGCCAACATGGTTAGACTATGCAGGCTATATATCTCATTTCCACCACCATGGCTAGACCTACTATACAGACCATTACTCTCATTACTGCCAACGTGGCTAGACCTATATGATGCTCATTAGCGCCACCATGGCTAGACCCATACAGGCTATAACTCTAATTACAGCTCCCATGGCTATTGCTTCCATACAGGCTACAACACAACTGCTCCTTCATGCACCTTAGTTCACTTTGAGTCGCTTTGGATGAACGTGCCTTCTTAAATAATAAATTCATAAGGCACAAAGTGGGTTATCTATCAAAATGAACATCAACGACAAAGCACAAGGTTTCCATGGTATAGACGACTCAGGGAGTTAACACAAAGAAGTGTTTGCTCTCTGCTTCCTTTTGGTGCTGATGGGGATCTCTGTTCCTGTGTGTGTGTGTGTGTGTGTGTGTGTGTGTGTGTGTGTGTGTGTGTGTGTGTGTGTGTGTGTGTGTGTGTGTGTGTGTGTGTGTGTGTGTGTGTGTCTGTGTGTGTGTGCACGCGTTGCGCATGTGCTGTGTCTGTGTCTGTGTGAGTGTGAAAGGCGATGTGATGGAGCACACGTAGTACCATCATGCTAATCACATCATCTGTGCTTCTGGTCACATCCACCAAGCCCGCCCTCCCAGCTTGCTCTGGCCCCCCGCCCCACCCCCAACCCACCCCACCCCCTTCTGCACCTCCACCCATTTGCTCCACCGCTGCCCTGCTCAGGGCCGTTCTGCCTTCTTATTTCCACAGTTTGCGGAGCTTGCTTCCAGTGGTATCATGATGGATGGATGTTATTGATCATAGCGATACGGTTTTGCATTTTCCGTGTTTCCCCTTCCAGTATTCCGCAGTGGCGTCCTGCCACCGCTAGGACAGTTAGCTCTGCTCCTGTTTGGATTGATAGTTTGGTGAAACATGACAACGGGGATGTTTCGTGCTCGACACTAAACAGCCATCCGACATATTAAACAAACAAAAACCATCTGTAGACTACATAGCCAATGGAAATAATTATCCTTTAATTATATCCTGGGCCTTTATATGTTCTAAATAGGCAGGTCAGTATTTTTAACGATCACCTTGATGCCACCACCACACAGTGTGGACACTTTGATTATAATCAGTCCAATCGCTATGGAATGTTTTGTATGCCTTGATTTCCTTCCCAGTTTAGACATTAAATAGTCTACATATCCGTCTACTGGCTACTGGTTCCAAATAAAGGTGACCGCCTAATTAATTCTCGTTCTCGTCTCGACCTTCTGGCTCACAACTAATCCCAGAGCATTCATTCCCATATGCCCACCTCGTTAACTCGTTAATTAACTTCACCTGTCTCTCACACGCACGTCTATATTAAGGTGCTCACGTAGGACTGGTTTATTTTTTGTCTTTAGCCTTGCTTGTCAGGTTTTTGCACCAGATACTGCGCTCGCGGTTTCCGTCAATTTCAGCTAAACTCAAAAGGAACCAACTGCTACTTATAAACGTGTTTTTGTGTGCTACTTTTGACTGAACAATCCTGACAAACATGTCCACCAGCGGGAGGTTTTCAACAAAGAACACCACAGTGAGTAACCACGGATTTGTTATTATTTAAGCTGGGTGAAGTGGATTTGGGCTGTTGGCTTCTGTTGTTGGGATATTTGTGTGCAACACTTTTCCCTGGTCTCTATTCTTTTACCCCTCCAACTTTGAATGTATTTTGTTACAGGACAATGCCATGCTGATGACTGACTTGACTGTATGGGGGGGCCCTCTGCCCCCCCATACATCACCGACGACGTCCTCATTGTGAACGGAGGGGGATGTGGCCACAGGTCAGCTTAGCTCAGGAGGTAGAGCAGTTGTCTTGTAACGTAAAGGTTGCTAGTTAGATCACCAGCTCCTCCTAGCTGAGCGTTGATGTGTCCCTGAGCAAGACGCTTAACCCTAACTGCTCCAGACGAGCTAGCTGTCGCTGTGCATGGTTGACTATGCCGTCGGTGTGTCAATGTGTGTATTAATCGATATAAGTCGCTTTGGATAAAAGCGTCTGCTTAATGCCCTTATTGTAACGTGGCTACAGAGGCCTATATAGGGCAAACTCTCCCTACGATGGAGCAGGAGGCGTGGCTACTGCGTGTGGGCAAATGATCAAATGTAATGTAAATTAGAGAAAAGATGTTTATAGCCTCGACGTGATGAGCCGATGGCACGCTCTCTGCAGAACGACACTAACTTTTGTAGATGCGGGTGTTTCTGCCCTCATGGATCCAAAAAGGAAGGGGTCCATGTGTGTCCAGGACCAAGGTTGCTGAAATGGCCCTCAACAGAAATGTGCACAAGTAAAGTGCCAAATTCTGTGGTTGAATAGTGATGGGTCGTTCGCGACCGAATCAGTTCGAATGAACAAATCTTTAACAAGAACGAACCAAGTTGATTCTTCTCGTTCAGACTCGATTCCTCCCAGACCCACTAGTCGCTGACTCGCTGTTCGTTCGCTGACTGTGTGGGGAAGAGGCTTATTGAGCATAAATCGTAATATAAATCATACACATGCTTGCAAATACAGCTGTGAGACTAAAATAGGTTTTGGACTAATTTTGGTGTTTGACGAATTTCTATATTTGAGTCAATTGGGAGATTCGTACAAACATCTGCAACAACGGCAAGTAAACTACTTTATATGGAGATTAATTAAGTTTAAGATGTAGTCACCTTAAATTACTTTGTTGACCTGATTTTTATAATGACCAGAATATTTGCAAGACACAGCTCATCCAAGCTTTCATAATGGACAGTACTTTTTTTTTTAAGCTACTTCAGGACATATTAAATGCTTTATTATGAACAATTGGACATTAAATTTTCAGCGCCAGTTTTAATCAATGTCGAGATGGCCTTAGGAATGTAACTTGATTTTAGTTGAGTATTTCAATAAAGAATCTCTAGGCTGTGATTTTACACTTAATCTTCATATAGGATGTGGTTTGCAGAACATGGGTAAGAATATGACATGTGTTCTCACTCTCCTCAAATAGTAACTCAATGACTTTGACACATTGCTTGTTTGTTGTAACTGGATCTTTGATCATGGACAGTAAGGATTCTCTGCCTGATGACTCCATTGAACGCCCCCATGTGGTAGGTAAAGGCAACTTCGGGACAGAGCTTTTGGAACTCTTTGGGCTATGTACACCTGTTCTACTTTGCTAATCAAATGTATCTGTGAAATCCTGGCGCTGGAGAGATGGAAGGGATGGCGCATGAAGTATGATGCTGCTAATTGTTTGTCCTGCTTTTAAAGGGAGACAAAAATGCCAGTGTGAAATGACATTAAATGTTGTAGTAGTTCACCAGAGTTGAGGATGGGGAAGTTGCATAGTTATGCAACTTTATGGACATGGGTCTAGCATGATGAAGCTTCAATGTCCAGAACATTAAAGGGGACATTTTGTACCACCTGATTAGCCTTACAAGCGGTTCAAAAATCTGCCCCATATGACATCAATAGTGGGCGTGTCCACCTACATCTGCGCTGGATAGATCAGTCTACCAGCCTCCCCAGTGGACTGAAGTAAACGTTGCTCATCTATCCAGCGCAGATCTAGGTGGACACGCCCACATAGTGGGGTAGTTTTTCGAAAGGGCTTGTAAGGCTAATCACACTCACACCTGGTGGTATAATGTCTCCTTTAACTAAATGATGTGAGCTCTGTTCCCTGTCGGTCATGTTTTTGTTTTCCTGAACAGCAGAATGGAAAGGAAGGAATCGTGGCATTATCTCCTGCCAGTTGTAAACGGTGTTGCAGTGTACCGCATGCTAAACCATAAGGAAGAGTTGAAGCACTTTTCCTTAGCAGTTGGACAGTAATTGGACCCGCTCTCATCATGGCTGCCACTCCCGGGTCATTTTACTGTACTTTTCTGACCACAAACCTAATCTCCCTTGTAAATGGTTCTCCTTTTAATAATTTAAAACTAACCTGGTTGCTATTGTATTAACTTGTGTCACTTTGTGAATAAAAACTATTAACAAATGTTTGCATTTTATTGAATCCAGGAAAAGGTTTTCATATTGAACAGAAGAAAATTGAATCTTTAGGCAAGTTGGCTGCAAGCTATTGGGTGAAAAGGGATTTTAGTTGTGCAAACGCCTCACTTGCATCACTGTCATACGTTCTTAAAATCAGTTGGAAGTGCTTTCTAGCAACTACTCTTAATGTAATGGGAAAACGTTTAACTTGACGGGAGTCTAGGCCTTTTTATAGGATTATTAAAAATATGTTGCAAAAAGCCTTCCATCGGAGGGGGGACACATTAAAGTTAAATCTTGAGATGTTGAGAATTCCTTTAATACCTCGTGCGTCCGTTAGATGGCAGTATTACCCAAGATGCGGCAGTGTTCATTGGCGGAACTAGGAACACACAGCCGATCACATTTGTCACTGTGTAGGAAAGGTGAGGCACATAGAGCTTTATTAGCCTTAAAGGCCCTTTTTCAAGGTCTACCTATACAGTTACTACGGGGTTAAATGTTGTCCTTCTCTTACGGGCGTATCGAGACGGGCGTATCGTATAGTTTGGCGCCAGAGTTTCTAATGGAGCTCGTTAGATTTCAGAGGGTGCTAATCGCCTGTTTGGTAGAACAACACTGCCAACTTTTCCATGGCAATCAGGGCCCTGTGGTCCCGGAGTTTACCCTGAGGAGTTTGTAGCTGGTGTCGAATTCAATCAAGCAGCCATTTTTCATAGTAATGAAACAAAATCCTTAAAGTTGATTCTTTCTTAAATTTCCCAGTTGGCTAATAGCTAACCCGTTCCAGTTGTATAATGAGCAGGAAAGTACTGGGAAGTAAATGTTTTGTAAGTAGGCCTAGCCTATTGCAAGCTGAATGCAGTTCAAAAGGTTCATTTGGCCTTAGCAATCTATTGGAATTGCTTACCGTTGATGAGTTTCTCAACGAATGAAAGGTAGATATCTGAACTTGCATTTACACAACAATCACATTTGCACTATGACAGCAGGACGCTACACAATATACTTCCATCCCACCCTTGCTGGGTCCTCTAATATGACTAATGGGGCAGCGGTGACCCAGGAGGTATAGCGGGTTGACTTGTAACCAAAAGTTTGTCAGTTCGATCCCCGGCTGCTCCTAGCTGAGTCTCGAGGTGTTCCTGAGTAAGACACATCACCCTAACTGCCCTCGATGAGCTGGCTTTGCCTGTGCATGTTTGACTTAGCCGTTGGTGTGTGTATGAATGGGCGAATGTTGGGCAATAATAGTAAAGCACTTTGAATGGCTACTGGTTAGAAAAGTTCTACATGAATGCAGTCAATTAACCTGCCATTTAATGGGGTTTAACATGAATACATTATTCTGTTACACAAGCCTTCCTTTTCAACCCCCACCATTAAAAGGGTGATGTTAGCATCCCCCCCCCCCCTTCATGTCTGGACTTCACAGTAATGAACAGTACAGCGCAGCACTAATTGTGCTTTGTGGAGAACGTCAATGTCATGGCCGGCAGTAGACTCTAGGCGACATCATTCATAGCCCTTTTCCACCGTATTAGCTCTGGTTCTTGAACTGGTTTTGCCCAGGATTCTTGGAACCGTGATGGTATCTATCGAGCAAGCCCGCTTCTCCACCGGTTTTCAGCGGAACCATCGGCATTCGTAATCATCGGATGCATCGTCAACAAAGGGTGTTGCACAATGCACAGCAGAAGTAAACGGCAGTGGTGCACTCTCTTCCCCCCCATCCTTTGTTTTCCATCCCGTGCAATATGACACGCCCACGGATGTCTTCATGGTTTGCACTTCAGGTCGAGGAAAACCGGCTATTTCTGGTCGAGACGCTCCAAGCGGTTCCAAAGTAGATGCCTGCCACGGGATGGAACCTGTTGCATGTCGGTCAGAAAAGGAGTATCGATACCTTCATCGCAATAGTCTCCAGCCCACACCCAGTGTTGAACTCCAGCACCTCCGTCTCCTCGACAAACGCACCTCTGGTTCTAAGACAGTGGGGGGGAAACTGTGCCCGGGCCCTGAAGAACACCACCACCGACGTCCCAAAAGTACCGGTGGAATGGGTTTGCAGTGTGTGTGTGTTGGGAGGAGGGATGGGGGGTTGGGGGGGGTTGCGGCATATGTGTGCTTTGCTCTTCGCAGTGGCCACGGTGCATGTGCTTCCAATTACAGACAAAGTTAGCAGGCGGCTCCGCGGGCCGCATGTGGTTCCGTTTAGGGCAGGTGAAACAATGTAGGAAAATAGATCCGTCATCCGTCGCATTCCACAGGCCGGTGAGAAACAGACGCTAAATCATAGCAAAAGCTTATCCTCCTTGCCAAGGAATATAGGTGCTGGGGATTGGGGAGGTGAAGGAGGGGGTGGGGGGGGGGGGGTGGGGGATGGTTGTCGGTGCTTCAAAGCTCCACGGAGATGGCCCCACCCCACTTTTCTCCCCTTCGGTGTCATTTTAGATTGTTATTGTTTTCTGTGATCCACACCCCCCGCCCCACCTCACACACCTCCAGACGCCCAGCTCTCCCCCAAATCTTTTCCCTCTGAAGTCGGTGTCTTTTGGTTCATACCCAGAATTCCAAAGGCTCTTCTCTCCAACCCCCCCCCCCCCCCCGCCAACTTCCGTCCGTCCATCCATCCCCCCCCCTCCCCCCCCCACTTGCCTGTCTGAGGGGTCCCCAGGTGTTTCTGGCTATAAACATCTGAGGAAATATTTAATTTGATTTCGAGCCAGGAGAGGTTATGGTAGGCCGCCGGCTATTAGACGAGAAATGGGATGGAAGAGAAACATTGTTTCGGGGAGTTCGCTTTGTTTCGGCAACACGGCAGCAGACCCTCGCATCGCCAAGATCTCCCCCCTCCTCTCATCTCCGCTCTCTGACCTCCCCTCTCTGACTCCCAGCCGACCTTCACATGCGAGCTCCTGGTTCCCCTGGCAGGAAGTTGCGTTGCGTATTCCCTCCGCAGCATGTGGTTGTAGTCACTTCATGTGGCCACTCTCCACCTTGCTGGAAGGAATGCAGGTTAATATAGCACACGGGATATGGACATTTCTCTCTCTCTCTCTCACTCACTCACTCATATATTTATATATTGGCCTTTAACAGGCCGGGCGGAGTGTATCCGCACGGCGCGGGCTCCAAACCGTAAATCACTCCGTGTTTCGGCCGTCACGCTACTTTACAAGACGAGCCCGCTAGGTCTCCGTCAGGCCGCGCTCGGACCGGAGGGCCCCCCTGTAAACCCCCCCCCCCCCCCCGCTCACGACTCGCGTCTCACGTGCGTTCAGCGCAAGAAAAAAAAAACTTATAGTTGAAATGAAAGGAGACGTACATAGAGACGTCTATATTCTGAGGCAACGGGCAGTCGCCCAGCCAGCGTTGATTTGTGTCCCTTGCTAATGAGGCTTGAGCCCCCATGATTGGCTCCGCCCCCTCAGCCCGGCTAACTAGCGCTGTTTGTAGCGACGGAGGAGGGCTAACTTTTTCCGTATGCTTCCACTCTGCTCGCTGCCCCGCGTCCTGGGAAATGATACAAAGGTATAGAATGCACAGTCGGTCTTGTGGAGAGAGGGTGCCCTGCCAAAACCAACCTCATTCCCAGTCCCAGGAATGTTGTGGCCAAGTTTCCATCCGCCTCGCATGGCACACACACAACCATCACCTCTGTCTTCACCTCCTGCTCTTCCCATCCATAGTCTAGACCATGTTTTTGTAGTTTATGGCCCAGAAAACAAATTTTACTGTATTATTCTCAAGGGTGGGGTTCTATATTTGGATTCCCCCCCCCCAGCCCCCCTTTTCTCTATATACTTTCCCCTCATTTCTTAAGGCTAGAAAATGAGCGAAGCCATTAGTTGTACTCGTTGGAGATGTGTATTTAAAGGCTTGTGGATTGCAGCGCACTATGATTGCTGATTGGAGTTAATATCAGGAAGCAGTCCGTTGGGTTCCTGTCCCAGGACTGATTATACCGTCCCTCTCTCGCTCTCTCAGTACCTCTCTCGTTCCAGCCCTCCACATCTCGCACTATTTTCATTGGCCGCCTTTTCGGGTCCCCCCCCACCAACCCCCCCCCCCCCCCCCCCGCTCCCCACTAGGATCACACTCTGTTCTAGTTTCATGTCAATCCAATTTAGAGCCATGGGCCTCTGCCAGTGGAAAGCAGTGGCAATGGCAAGAATCCCTTTGCCTGCCTGCGCACGGGAGAAGACATAGGACGGAAACGGAATTTCCATAGCAGTCTGTGTAGGGGACTGGGGCCTGTAGTCGCCATGCAACTGCTCCTATTAATTGTTCATCAGGGGCCCCGTTAAGGGCCAAAACCCTATTGGTACTGCCTTTTGCTTACTTTTGTGACGAATAGCTAACAGAGGTTCTAAGTGGTTGGCTATCCCATGATTGCAGTTATGGTTCTGTGTCAATGACTGCAGGTCAAGACTCTCTCGCCAACAATTCTATGCCATTTTTTGTGTCATAAATCATGTGTCTATCTTTGATCTGCGCCGCGTGGTTTTCACTGTTGGCAGAAATGTACTGGAAATGTAGCAGGAAAAAGAAAGATCGTACAGCCTTCTGTGAGTGGTTCATTAAGCTACAGTGGCAATCTCTGTGGGCTACGCAGCTAGAGACCTGCAACCTAACCCACGGCGGCTCTGTCCGATGGAGAAGAACAGACTAGCCTCAATGATCTATAGGCCAGACTTTAGATTAGGACACTGGGTTCCTCTCTCTCGCTCTCTCTCTCGCTCTCTCTCTCTCGCTCTCTCTCTCTCTCTCTCTCTCTCTCTGTCTCTCTCTCTCTCTCTCTCTCTCTCTCTCTCTCTCTCTCTCTCTCTCTCTCTCTCTCTCTCTCTCTCTCTCTCTCTCTCTCTCGCTCTCTCTCGCTCTCTCTCGCTCTCTCTCTCTCTCTTCGTGTCTCTCTCTCTCTCTCTCTCTCTCTCTCTCTCTCTCTCTCTCTCTCTCTCTCTCTCTCTCTCTCTCTCTCTCTCTCTCTCTCTCTCTCTCTCTCTCTCTCTCTCTCTCTCTCTCTCTCTCTCTCTCTCTCTCTCTCTCTCTCTCTCTCTCTCTGTGTCTCTCTCTCTTCGTCTCTCTCTCTCTCTTTCTTTGTCTTTCTCTCACTCTCTCTTGGTCTTTCTGTTTCTCTCTTTCTTTCTCTCTCATCCCTCTCTCTCTCTCTCTCATATATATATATATATATATATATATATAATATATATATATATTATATATATATATATATATATATATATATATATATATATATATACTGTGTATATATGTATATATATACACACACTGAGCAATTAAACCCCATGACACATCACCCACACAGCTGCAGCATCACATGGGGTCCAGCCGACCCCCCCCCCAGAGGCTGGGGTGACCTCTGAGTGTGTTTGAAGTCAGGGGAGATGTTGTGGTCAGTGAACGCGGGGGCATGACTGGGAGGGCCCTCAGCCAGGTAGATGGGTTGGCGAGGGACCAGGGCAGTCTCTTAGATTAGTCTTATAATACCTCTAACGAAGGTCAACTCTTGTGCACGCCGGTGTTGTGTAAACTGTCGCGCTCGTGATTGGCCAAGCGGCAGTGACAGATCCAGCGCCTTGTCTTTCATCACGTTAAGTGGCTCCTCACACTTAGCGACCAATCAAGCGTGAGAGCAAAGTGTGTGTGTGTGTGTGTGTGTTCACATTATGGCTCATTAGTACTTATTTTGTGTGTGGGTTTGAGCATGTGCGACTTTGTGTATATGCACGTTAATTCTCGAAATAAGTAGTCACGGTTTTGTGTTTGAGTGTGTATGTGTGTGTTTGGCGGGGGGTGTGGAGGTGTGTGTTGGCGGCGGGGGGGGGGGGGGGGGGGGGGGCTTGATGGTGTATGTGTGTGTGTTTTTGTGTGTGTGCTTGCAGGCATGTTCCGCCATGTGTGTGTACGCCTCTGGTTTCTGTCTCCACCAAAAGCGGCGGGAGGATATTTTGAGAAGCCTTGATTGGCCCATTGTTGTTCCAAAAGAGAAAATCAATTTGACCCCTTTAAACATTCAAGATGGTGTTCACTTCCTATTTCCTGAAAACAACCTTGATGCATGTTTAACGGCGGTTCCACACACATTAGCTTGTTCAGATTAGGGTGATTAGGCCTTTCCATCAAACTTGATGTTTGTCCTAAAGTTCTCATTTCAATCTGCGCCCACCGGATTTCACTTGGAACGGTTCCTACACTCGACCAGGCAGAAACACCCGGAACTTCCCTTTCAAACACAGTTCAGCGTCCTCGGATTGTTGATCTTTCTCAAATAGCTTTGCCTTCAGATTATAGTTCACCTGTGTTCAACTCCCCTGGGGTTGTGTTGAATAAATGTAGGGGCAGTCTGTTGTTGTGTGTGTGCATGATTAGGTTGCCATAATTAGTGTATCCGAATCAAAGAACGATTTTACCTTTTTTAATATTGATGTTGATTAGGAAAAACGAAACCATCTGTGAGCAAGCGTCGACAGACCAGCTCTGAAACTGTTTTGACTGTATTGCTGTATACTGTATTACCTGTCTCTCTAAACTGGAACACAGACCCAGACACAGAAACGCACACGCACACACACACACACACACACACACACACACACACACACACACACACACACACACACACACACACACACACACACACACACACACACACACACACACAGACACACACACAAAAGTACACACATGCACGCATACAGTCCTTTCTCTCTAATTATGCTATTCAAAGAGCCATAATGATCACTTTCTCTCGTTCACTCTTGCCGGCAGAAAAAAACATCTACTGCTACTTTACACTCTATAACCTCTGCCAGACAGCCAGCCAGCCGGCCAGCCAGGCAGCCAACCACAGATGCCACATCCCAACATCGTCTGGATCTCAGCCACTACTGTCCTCCCCGCATCCGCTCAGCCCCCCCCCCCCCCCAGCCCACACACCCAACACCCCCCTGTCCGTACACCATCAACAGCTTCTGCTTTCCATAAACAAACCTACCTAGCAACCGGACAGGTATGCATGATGTGCCGATAACATAACAAAAACAAGAATCCAAAACAAATGCGAGAAGAAAGAAAATACAACAGGAAAGCCCGCTGTTGACATCGCTGATGGGAGGTAGGCTGTGTTGAATTTTCCCTTGTTTTTTGTTGTGTTAAGTTATGCAAGATCAAAGATGGCAATCCGACAGTTGTGCTTACAGCGGCAATGAAAAGGTTCTTAATCTGCCAAGAGCCTTTCAGCGAGGTTGGAGTGAAGAGGGTACAGCAATGCCGGTTCTTGTCCTGCATAGTTTCATACACTGCGACCCGTACACTCCCGGGCTCAAAACTCTCAATAGCTTGGCTAAATGTTATGTTACCAAATGTCGTTTCGGCGCAAGGCACAGAATAAGACCAAGTGACTGAAAGGTTCTGTCCCTCCTCCTCCCCCACAAGGTGGATCCAACCAGACCCCATGTCTGAAGCGCACACACACACACACACACACACACACAATGCACACATACAAACACACACACACACACACACACATGCACACACACACACACACACACACATACACACACACACATGCACACGGACACACGCACACGGACACACACATGCATTGAACACACACACACACACACACACACACACACACACACACACACACACACACACACACACACACACACACACACACACACACACACACACACACACACACACACACACACACACACACACACACACACACTCCCCCGAGCAAGTTGACTCCGTTTTGACCCTGGTCATTTGAGACAGGACTAAACCCACGTTGCGGCGGTGCTGGTGTCTCCTAATGACATCCTGCGCATCCAGAACCACCAGCCGCCGCGCTCCACTGCACATCAGACGTGGCCGCCGTGAGGGGAACTGTTTCTCAAGGCTGTTCTCTACACTGCTGGCTCCCCAGTGCATGTTGGGTTTTCAGTGTACCGTTGGAGTTCTGCCTCTTTTTAAAACAAAAAACAAAGAATCAGAGGCCTGTCACCGGGCAGATGTGACGTGCCAGGGGTTTTCACCACCACACCCCGGCGGGAATAAAACATGTGCAGCAGCGGCCAGCAGCAGAGAAACGGCAGCAGACAGCTGCAAGTCCCCAGTGCATACCTGGAGAGCCTCTTGTTTGTTGTTGCTAGTCCGTCCCCGACCACCTCTCTCTCTCTCTCTCTCTCTCTCTCTCTCTCTCTCTCTCTCTCTCTCTCTCTCTCTCTCTCTCTCTCTCTCTCTCTCTCTCTCTCTCTCTCTCTCTCTCTCTCTCCCTTGCTCGCCCTATCATGCTCGCTCCCTGGATTAGCGGTGGCTCAAGCTAACGGCGCGACAGGTGGCCAGCGTCCACACCAGTCTGTCAGTAGTCGGTAGGAGAGGTTGACTAGGGGCCAACTTTGACTCAGAAAGCACTTTGGTTTCGATACCTCACCTTGCGTCTGTCTTCTCTCCCGGATGGAATGCAAACATGGAACCCCGCCACACCTTTGTCTGTCATGACTCGGACGTATGGGAAGAAACTGTGCGCCTTTGACTTTTGACCTGACCTTGTGAGGTCACCGGGTCGGACAAATAACTTGGAAGCCTCTCGTGTCAGTGCACACAGCTGCTGTTCCTGTTTATTACCCCCCCGTGACCTGTGGTGAGATGGCTCGCTCCGGAACACGACAAGGGCCCAGGAAGAGGTGCGAAAATGTCATGAGTGCATGGGGAGAGAGACTTAAGGGCTGTTCATGGTTCCACGTCGACGCAGACGCTTCGACGCACTCGTGAGACCTGGTTTTGGTTGCGCGACGGGTTTTAGTGAGCAGACCAACACAGCCCTTGCTGCTGCGTCGCCTCAACGCAAGGTTATCATTTTGCGGAGGCGCATGTCAGGCCCTTAGGACTCAAGGAGGGTCCGCAGGACGTAATAGGTCCATAAACCCCCTTGCGTTGCGTCGACGTGGAACCATATTCAGCCTTTAAGAGAGAGGGTGAGAGAGACCCAGAGATGGTTTGAGGCGGAGACGGGCAGAGATGAAAGGGCAGGGAGTGGGATTGACGTAACCTGTTTAATGTTGTACTTGTTTTTGTGATGAAAAATAATACAGGTCTCAGTTTATGTGTGCATGCAAGAGTTTGAAACTCCCCGCACACACACAGACACACAGACACACACACACACACACACACACACACACACACACACACACACACACACACACACACACACACACACACACACACACACACACACACACACACACACACACACACACACACACACACACACACACATACAAACACACACACAGACACATACTCCTGTGTAATCACTGTGTTTTTCCTGTGTGTGTGTGTGCACCTCTCTAAAGGGAGCATACCCTGTCATTAGACCCCTTGAACGCGATTACCGTGGCAACCTGGCCTCTGGAGCTGCACCTGGGTCACCAGCTCACACCTGTCTGGGCCCTGCTGGCTCCCTCTCAGGTTGATTCTACAGAGAGTACACACACTCTCTCTTACACACACACACACACAACACACACACACAAAGACACACACACCATCATCTCCATCATCCACCTTGGCTGTCCGTCGCATCCACACTAGCACATGCCCCCCCCCCCGCAGACACACTACACCAGCCACACACACACACACACACACACACACACACACACACACACACACACACACACACACACACACAACACACACACACACACACACACACACACACACACACACACACACACATTCAGTCTTGCAAAAGGCTGTTCAGAGACCCATTATTGGGATCCTTTCTAATGTGTTTCTTCACACTCTGTGACTAGGGCCGATAGGAATCCTCCCGATGGCTCTTATGCAACGACAGGGGGGACAGAGCATAATACCCACCAGCTCACAGGATCCGCGCCTGTTGGGACATGATACCTCTGGGATTCAACAACGCGCATGTGTGTGTGTGTGTGTGTGTGTGTGTGTGTGTGTGTGTGTGTGTGTGTGTGTGTGTGTGTGTGTGTGTGTGTGTGTGTGTGTGTGTGTGTGTGTGTGTGTGTGTGTGTGTGTGTGTGTGTGTGTGTGTGTGTGTGTGTGTGTGTGTGTGTGTGTGTGTGTGTGTGTGTGTGTGTGTGTGTGGTTGATAACCATCATCACTGCTGATCCAGGGCTTGTGGTGTGACGGCTGTGGTTTGGAGATGAGCGGCTGAATGTGAACATGTGGCTGATGCCGTGGAGGGGTGCTGTGTTACACGACCACCTTTAGTTTCAGCTCTGGAAAAAAGCCTACGTAGAGTATGAGAGACACACTGACCCGGTTGGATGTGGTGTGTTTTTGGGGAGGTGAACGACTATGGCAAATATGTCAAGAAATAAATATTAGTGTCTACCTATTGGTTTGCAGTTAATGCTAAATGGCAAAACGAAACCAGAAAATAAGTTTGTATTGTATTAAACACAAAGATGATTCTCCTAAAGGAATAGGAAGTACAAATATTTATATACAATTCTCAGTTAAAACACATCTAATTATAAACAGGGCTTGTTAGGTTTGGGTTTTGGGCTTTGCTTTGCTGCGATACGAGGCCTAGAGTGATGCAAGGTCAGAAGGCCTCATCATTGCAAGGATATCTTAAATCACAACATTAAGCAATGAATGAAGCAGGTTACTTCAACACGCATTATGTGGCGTTGCGTAAAGCCAAACGATTTCTGTGAAGCATCGCTCGTAAAACAGCAATCATGAAAACAGGGTGTGCTCCTTAACCATTATGAGATTTAGAAGTGCCTCAAGAAACTAGTCCCCCCCCTAAAGAACCAGCTCTTGTCTATATTAAGGATTTTGTCACACGACTTTACCTGTATCTTAATCTATGTACTGCCTGCAGGGCAAGGTCAGTTGACAGAACACAGTTGATGTAAGACGATCAGACAATGGTCCCCTGTTCTGCGTTGACCGTGAGGAGAAGAGCGAACGCTTTTTGACACACTGTTGAGAGAGGTCAAAGTTCAAGACCCTTGTTTGAAAATCGTTTCTAGAAGGGATCAACTCCGTGCGACAACAAAGCAGAAGAGCTCTGCGGGCCCGTTTGAAGAGGTTTGTTTAATGGACTCCGGCACATTCTTTTCCGTGACTGGCTTTAAAAATGTGTGTTTTTCCTTGGGTCTAACCCACAGCTCGCAGGGAATATCACTCCCTACTCGTGCGTCTTCTCAGTGCAACTTTCCGTCATTTGCTCTTTTTGTATTAAGAAAAAACACTCGCTCTTTTGCTCTCTCCCTCTTACTCTGTGTCTGTCCCTGTCTGTCTGTCTGTCTGTCTGTCTGTCTGTCTGTCTGTCTGTCTGTCTGTCTGTCTGTCTGTCTCTCTCTCTCTCTCCCTCTCTCTCTCTCTCTCTCTCACTCTCTCTCTCTCTCTCTCTCTCTCCACTCTCTCTCTCTCTCTCTCTCTCTCTCTCCTCTCCCTCTCCCCCTCTTCCCTCTCTCTCTCTCTCTCTCTCTCTCTCTCTCTCTCTCTCTCTCTCACCTCTCTCTGCTCTCCCTCGCCTCTCTCTCTCTCCCTCTCTCCTCTCGTCCTCTCTCCCCTCCCCTCTCTCTCTCTCTCTCTCCTCTCTCTCCTCTTCTCTCTCTCTCTCCTCTCTCCCTCTCTCTCTCTCTCTCTCTCTCTCTCTCTCTCTCTCTCTCTCTCCCCCCCTCTCTCTCCCCCTCTCTCTCTTTTTGTCCATCTCTCTGTCTGATCCCTCAGCCCTGACTGGTTTCATGTGGGAACGCTCCAGGGCTGCTTCCTTTATCCCCCCCCCCTGATCTCCTTGCCTTCACCCCCACTGTCATCACCACCACACCCGCCAGCTCCGCCGACCTCCCCCTGCACCCCGTCCCGCCCTACCGCACCCCTCCTCCTGGTGTAGAGGGGTCTCCGGTGCCCCGCCACCTCCGCCACCTCCGCCCCGACCTGCTACCCGAACGGCTGATTTATGTCCACCTCTGTGAGGACAAAGGCAGCATACAGAGCCCAGGAGGTGAAAAGCTCCTCTATGTACATACCCGGACGGCTGATTTATGTCCACCTCTGTGAGGACAAAGGCAGCATACAGAGCCCAGGAGGTGAAAAGCTCCTCTATGTACATACACAAAAGGTATGCAGCCCCCACCAACACCACCACCACCACCACCACCACCACCACCACCACCACCACCACCACCACCACCACCAAATCCATTTGCTTGCCAAAACAAATGTGGCCTCATATATCATACCTGCACATAGAAAGTAGGTCAGTGTGAAGAATTAGTGGCTGCTGCTGCTACTAATCTTGCGAGCAGAGGAGTTTCTTTTTTTGGAGGGAAGGGTGAAGGGTCATGCTGGGATCAGGGTCTGTACCTGCCAACGCCTGCTTCTTCTATTGACGTCAATAGGCTTCTTCTATTTGCTATATGATGTTTAGCAGACGCTTTTATCCAAGTTATATTGTGCGCTGAATTTAGAAGATTGTCATGGAGCATGGGGGGGGGGTAGGGGGTGGCTTTAGGCAGGCTGCTGGCATGGTGGATCAAACCCAGGACCTCCCCGCCCTCCCTCTG
This sequence comes from Melanogrammus aeglefinus, assembly GCA_900291075.1. Classification (NCBI taxonomy): domain Eukaryota; kingdom Metazoa; phylum Chordata; class Actinopteri; order Gadiformes; family Gadidae; genus Melanogrammus; species Melanogrammus aeglefinus. Next base: position 235,230 of record OLKM01000072.1, read on the forward strand.
TCTGTCTGTCTGTCTGTTGGAGACCGGTTTCTGTAGGACAGGGGGTTCCCAGATTGGTTCATGCCAAGACTGGCCTGGCACCAATTTTTTTGTGCAGGAATTCAAGCATCATGTAAGTAATGCAGTGATAACTTAAATATCTATATCATCAATTCACTATTCCTTTTTATTAGATGAAACGTACAAGACATGGAGGCAAGCGTGTATCATTTCCAGATCCCCTTGGTTCTCCTGCCGTGATCCACTTATGGGTCGCGACCCACAGTTTGAGAACCGATGATGTAGACACACACACACTTCATCAAAGGTGCCTCTTTGAATTGTTCTGGGGGACATTTCACAACAGGGCTGAGAAAGAGCCGTGATTTTTTCTTCCGTCGTATTGAGACCAGAGTGTGTTTTCGGCCGCCCTCCCACTTCGACCTTGAGAGACGGGTCCGAGATAGAGAAGTAGAGCTTCAGTCGTTTTGAGTTGATAAAACGCAGTGCAGTCTACTCACTCAAGCGCGCTCCAATCCAGCCCAGTACGTTGTGTTTTCATTGCCAAGTTCAAAGGATCTCCTGGTTCCAGAGAGTGGAACGCTCCATCACACATATCCTGGAAGGAAGATCCACACGATGTTTCGTCAAACGCGCGAGAGAAAAAAAACGCAAAAGATTAGCAAACACACAGGCGCACATACACGTTGCACTCACATAGACACTCACACAATAGACTCATGCACTCCAAATCATATCCCGCTGCGCTAACATGAACCCTCCATACAGTTTGATGAATGGGTAGGAATGGCTACTGTATATACACATTCCTGCTAAGTGAACGAATTGGAGATCGCAAACCAGGAGAGCTGTCCGTCATGGCCACTTGGGCCAGGCCTTGAACGTGTGAAAGAGAGAGAGAGAACACAGATATGGCTCCGTTCTAAACATCCATCCTCCCTGATCCCTCCTGGCTCACCCTGTATTGAGTTAACCCTGTGATCCAACCCGCCGTGCCCTCCATGAATGAAAGGTTAATAGGGAAAAGAGTTGGGGAAATACAGATGAAAACAAGGAAAGATAAAGGGAATGGGAGATTTATAGAAAGACAAGCGGGAACTGGGAAGTAGGGTGTTTTTTTTTTTTCATCATCAAAGAATTAACACATTAAAGGTTTCCCCCAAAGACAAGGGGAGGGGAAGGCACAAGTCAACAGAAAATGGACCAAAAACATTCATGCTATTACTCTCCTGTGGCACTTATTATTACTGTTTCGCATTATCTTGATGATCATCGGGTTTCACTTGTATCTCCTCTCACACACTTCGCCCTGTGTCTTCTGACACACCAGCTCTCCCGGAGGCCATCGTTGTTGTTTTAGGCTCGGATCTGATTGGTTCTCCCCAGACGGTGCCGTGAAGGGGAGGAAGAGGGTAGGGAGAGTTTAGGAACGGGATGGAAAAAGGAAAAAAAAAAAAAAAAAAGAAGTGAAGGAGTCACGTCAAGTTGGTGGAGTGTTCGGGGGGTGGGGTCGGACACACACACTAGGCCCCGTAGGGTTTTGCTCAGGAAGCACATGCATCGCCTTGCATCTGGCCTTCATTGGACCCAGAAACGCGAGCGTCGTCCTGGTTATGCAAACCTGGTGAAGCCGGGCTTGGACCTCCATGCTGCAGAACATTCTGGCACACCCAACGCCAGGCAGACCCTCCCGATGGATGGGGGGGAAGGTGGGAGCGCGAGGCCGGGGCTTACAATGGATCTACTCATCCTGAAGGAACAAGGTCATAAACGCCCCGAGAACCGCAGCCAGGCGCAGGCTGAGAGCCACCACCCGGGAGCTGAGTTACGGCCCGTGGGGTTTCACACTCTGCCCTGTGGGTGGACCGCAGGTCACCGATGGACAAGACGCTCCGAGCGAAACGTACGGCCGCGCCTTCGGAGGTCCTCCTGAGTTATGGGTCAAGGGGTGGCCGTCTGAGTGCCACAGACAAGGGGAGGAGGAGGGCGAGAGAGAGAGGGGGGGTTAGCGCCCGACGTCCCGCCCCCCAATGGTCCGGGCCCGGGCGCGCTCCGAGGTGGGCTGCGTCCTGCAGCGAGGGGGCAGGAAGCAAAGCCCGAGAGGTAGTTGTTTTCGGTTTGAAATAAGTTCTTCCTGAGCGGCGCGGGTTTATTGTTCCAGGGAAAGTGGATAGGTTTGATGGCTCTAGGTAGCCAGGGGAGAGAGAGAGAACCGTGTGCAGCCTGGAATGCATTACATACCCCCCCACCCCCCAACTCTATCCCCTCCCGGTCGCAGAATACTTCACCTCACAACATCACACTCCCCATGTGGTCCGGCTCGCTACACTGGCGTCTTGTTACGCGCGGATCAAGGTATCGCACGCTAACCGGCCGCAGAACAAAGGCTATTTTGCTCGTGAACCTCCTTAAGTGCTAGACAGAATGCTAAGCCTTTTTTTTGGTTGTTGTTGGGGGGGGGGGGGGAGGGGGGGAATTCTTTGAATATTCGTCGGAGACAGGGTTTGGTTGAAACCCTATCACATCTGTGCGTTCTCCATGTTGATGGCAACGGATAATAGTAGTTTCAAACAAAGATTTCCATTAAAGATATGAATGATTAGCCGGTATGTATTACAAACAGAGCAGTTATGCATGTAAATACGGTAATTGTAATGTAAATGATTGCCATGTCATTCGGATATAATTGGAGCGTTTGTTTGAATGAAATGATCGGTTTACAGTTTGACTTCCTGAAAACACATTTTTTTCCACACGCTCCATCAATTGTGCGCAGATGGCGGCAGCTTCCATGTGGGATGTGAAAGTTCCTTTTGTTATAAAATCAACAGTGAGAATGATTTAGTCGCCGGGATATGTTGTTACCGAAATTCTTGTGTCATGTGTGAGTTAAGAAGGCACACAGAGCGTACGGTTCTTCCTGTGACAGGAACCGTCCGACAACAGCCTCATGTTATTTATGATATAGTGAATTTCAAACGCAGTATTTCATTTTCCACTCGACCATCGGTCAACTTTTGTTTGACCACGGAGTAGGGATTCATTATGGATGTTTGAAATCAGAAACCACCCTCTGTAAAAGATAAAAGTCTGGCTTTTTGTGCTGTAAGGACAGTTATTTACTCAACCGTTCACTGCAGTAAACGTGGTTTCGACTTGCGGGCTGTCTTAGGTGATGGCCCTCAACCACAGATGATAAAAGTAATCTATAAGATGAAAGAGAAGCGTGTGTGCGTGTGCGTGTGCCAGATTTATATCCAATACTTCCGCACTTACAATCTCATGAACCTATACACTGGTGCCAGTGGGTCCCGTGCAAAGCGTCAGCTGCTGCCCAGCTGTGATGGACTCCCTGATAAAGGGGAGGAATTGGGGCAGAGGAAGAATCCTTTCTTTACGGGGCCATCTGGCCATCTTCCCTGACATTTATGGAATCCTTTTGTACATGAAAACTTCATCTCCGCCGAGGCAAAGCTACCCCTTTCTCCCTTTTTCGTCTCTTATCTTTTCTTCGAGCGGTACAAGTCTACCAGGCCGGAAAAAAAGAACACAGCACTTTCCTCTTTTGCCAAAAGGCACGTGATCTCTTCTACTTTAATTCTCACTGTTCTCCTTCATGATGGCCCATACCCTTTTGCTGGGTTGGTGTATTCCAGTACCAAGCCACGCCATTTTGCAGAGTGTTGCGTAGCCTATCACCTAGCTGAACAGTTTAGCCAGGTGTAGCATAAACTATCAACCCGCTGAACAGTTTAGCCAGGTGTAGCATCGACTATCAACCAGCTGAACAGTTTAGCCAGGTGTAGCATAGACTATCAGCCAGAGTAGAGTTTAACGGTTGTAGCATAGATTATCCTTTATAGCTATAGAGTTTAACGGGTGTAGCGTACACTATCCCCTATAGCTACAGAGTTTAGCAGGTGTAGCATAGACTATCCCCTATTGTACAGAGTTTAGTGGGTGTAGCATAGACTAGGGTTTCCAAAACGCTTCATGCCTGACGTCCCAGTTGATGTTCTCTTGGCTCAGGCCCCACCAAATATTCAATGCAGTAAAATGAGCCATACATTCCTATTACTGTGTCAAAATGTGTGACAATAAAGTATGTGCTATGTATATTCAGCAATAAAAACGTATTTATTTTATTGTTGCCATCCCACTTGGTGGGATGGTCACAATAAAACAGTTAAGTGTTGCCATCCACAGTTTGAAAACCACTGGTGTAGACTGCAGTGTAGACAAGCAAAAGGTTTTCGCAGCAAGTATGTAATGGCCGCTCAATCAAAGCCCATGCCATGCGTGCCAATTATGCCTTCAAAACAAAACACCCAACATGAGTTTAGAGCTACCAGCCCTTTCCAATTTATTCCTCTGGAATGGAATAACTCTGAATACATGCGCACAGACACACACATTCAAAAACACACACACACACACAGACGTGCGCGTGCAAATCCGACACATAACGCGGGCGGCATAGACACAATGTAAAAAAGCGGGCTCTGAAATGAATTGGTCAATTGTTGTAATTGCAGGATCTATATTTCCCCCATAGGCTCCGACAATCTGGGTTGCATTAGACGCTATCCCGGGGCTGGGGGGATACAGCCCCTAAAATGACACCACACACACACCATGGACATACATCATTAGGAATAAAATGGCTGCCTCTACACATGTTGCCCGGAGCTCCGTCAAGAAAGCCAGAGACAAAAGCCCCCTCTGTTGGGGTTTCAAAGGCAGAGGGGTGCGTGGCCAGTGCGGCGCGAAGACCATCCAGATGTTTAAGAACGAACCATCGGCGGAGTGGCTGCCACAGATTGTTTTTGGGTAATTATTATTAGCATTTATTAGCATTATTAGCATCATTATTATTGTTATTTTTGCTGTTATTTCTCTTTATAAACAGTTCCGTTGTTGAAGCTACAAGCTCATGTTGGCGCTTCCCCGGTCTCGGACCACAACAGAGCTGCAGAGTGTGCGTGAGAAGAGTGTGGGCTAGGGGGGGAGGTGATGGAGGTGGAGGTGGTGGAGCAGGAGGTCGGGGTGGGGTAGGGGGGGGGGGGGGGGTCTACTGTGAACATTAAAGTGAATCGCGGTGCGCTGTCTATTTTCTCAGCTGCGGTGACTCAGGAGTGGCGCGGTGAACGGCGGGAGTTCTCGCCGAGCGCTGGGGCGGCCGAGGGGAGCAGGTGAGACATTTCAGCGGAGCGTGAAGACACAACAATGCAAAGCCCCGATGACCAGGAGGGAAACAATGAAATAGTACAGCGGTGTGTCCATTATTTAATCATCGTGATCCCTTTCCTCCAAGGATCAACATGGATTCATCCATGGCCTGGGGCCTCGATCTCTCTCCGCTATCTCAGCTTACACGAATTGTCTTTGTTTTGGACAGTCCGGCGGGCTACTTAATGAGCTTTTAATGGTTTGTAATTGCTTTAGTGCGGTGGTGGCCACGACGGACCAGGCACCGCTGTGCGGTTGTGCACGCAGAGTCACCTGGGGGGAGACATGTGAGGGCTTGACACGTTTTGGCAGTGGCTGTTGGCCCATCAGCGCGCACACACATCCCTGGCCAAAATAAGTGTTTATTTTAAGCTATCAAAATGATTGGGGAGAAAATGCTAATGATGTGATATAATTTGATACTGTAAGTCCTCGTCAGTCTTTGAACTGGTTCTTTTAAATGCTAACTGATGCTCTGGCAGAGGTGGAACAGCTCTACTGACACACGTCAACATGGCCTGCCAAGTACCCATGGCGGTATAGCTCTACACGTCTTTCTACTGCAATGCGTCTATGCTCCTATTGGTCCGAATTATTCTGTTGATTCATTTCCATTTTAAAGTACTTAGAAAAATACACTGGTTTGATTTTGATGTATTACTGTGAATGATGGGGGAATTATTTGTAGCGACCTGGCCTTGATTGTGATGAGTGATTGTGATTAGTTTGTTGATAACATAATCACAAAAAAAAGACACACAAGTTGAAATGTTGTGACGAGGCAGCTTGGGGAAAAAAAGGGGAAAGAAACATGGATACTTTACATGGAAGGAGAACACACCCAAGGACAATAAGAGCACTGTTTGGAGGAACATTGGCCTCCTTTATGTTCTTGTTCCTTCTCAACCATGTTTCGTTCTACCTCGCCTCTGGTTCCTCGCTATCTAGCCTGGGATCGAGAGAGCCTGTGTTTGGTTTGATAATTCTTCACCAGAACATTGGAGGAGAAGAGCAGTTGCCAAAAACCCAAACAAACGTGACGCTATCACACCAGCATGACCTCTCCCATCGCCTCCACGGAACATTTATAATCACAATCTGACGGCACTTTGGCCCAAGCCCGCGGTTAAGAAGAAAATCAATACCATTCACCAGAGATGTTTGGTTTGCGTCGGCTGGTCAATGTAAAAGCTTGAGGGAAGGGAGATGGGGGGGGAAAAAAACAAGCAAGCCTTGTTAGCCACCAATGGAATCTGGAGTACCCAGGAAACAATTTGGGGCATTTTTCATATAATCTCAGACTGTAATATCCTGTTGGGTTTTCACAGGGGCACGGATGCCCATTTCTTGACGGCAAAATCGATCCCTAACCTAATTTGGGGTCTGACCACGAAATGTCCTCCAACTTCGAAGCCACATAAACCATTCCCCGCCCCTTGTCACCTAAAGCCAATTTCAGCAGATCTCTGCGGATAAATTCCACCCTGGAAAACTCCCAGTTTGCCCACTTTATTCCGGCTTCCCAGGTTTCACTCAACACATCCTGGTCTGATTCCCCACCTCCAATTTGGCTTTATTGCCAACTTGGAATGCCTGGTATGTGAGGTACACCCATCCACTTCATTCACAGAGACCC
>OLKM01000072.1:244594-250434 GCA_900291075.1 Melanogrammus aeglefinus
TCTTGGTGCTCGGGTGGTTACAACAGAAACAGATTGGACGCGTCCCACACAACGTTTGTTATCAGACGCGCTGATCTCCAGGGAAACGTTTCAGCATACGCGTGCTTTGCGTTGCAGACCGAACGTGCCGTGCGTGGAAACGTGTTCTTGTCTGTGCCCGTGCCAATACGTGTAAGAAAGTTTAAGTAGTGAGCCTGTGTTCCTGTAAACATACAATCTTGCTTTGTTTGTGGTTGAATTCCACATCCACACACACACACACACACACACACGCACACGCGCACGCACAAACAACCGCACACATGATTGCGTGTGCGGCGGTGTGCGTGTGTCCATTCCTGCACGTACAGATAGTGTGTGTCCTCACAGTACCTTTGTGCTCTGGGGATTGCGCTTGGCTGTGTAGCGTTTACAGTGGAAAGTGCCACTTCAGTGGAATAAGCCTAGCCTGTCATTACCGAGCATGGCATGGGCAGGCTGTTTAACCATTAGCCGAGCACCAGCGGCAGAACGCAGGCCGGCCAGGAGCCAGCCGTGCCCTGCCACGAAGACGGGCCGGAGAGACCCAAGAAAGAAAGAAAGAAAGAAGCCTTTTTTATTTTTTAGCAGCCCCTATATATTGAATGAAAATGATCTTCTAAAAGTTCTTTGTGCGAGGTAAATCATTTCAGAAAACGAATTACACGCCGAATGAGAAGGTATCGCCTTCAGTAAGTTGCCCCCTCTGAGCCGAGTCTTAACTGAACGAAGTTCTGTTCGAAACCCCCCCACCTCCCTCCAGATCACCAGGCCCCTTGGAACGCCGTTTCCCAGGGCAACCGTTGGCTGTGTTTCCTGCGCGATTGTGGTCTCGCGCGGCGGCGAGTGCGCAGGAGAGAGCGGGCCAGGGGAGCTCGCGGTGGACTCTGTGTTTGGGAATTACAGACTCTGGCCCTCGAGGCAGGCCGCGGCCGCCCCTGAAACCACCTCATTAGGTGATGGTGACGGCATCTCCTGCCTCCGCCCGCCCTCCTCCACCCTCCCTGCCTCCACCCCTGCCCTCCCCCCCCCCGCCTCCGTCTCCCTCTCCCCCTCCCTCCGCCAATCTCACAGGCGTCCGGTTACCTCGGGCATGGACAGCAACCGTGGAGTTTATGGTGAAACAACTAACGAAGAAACCGAGCCCACTTCCCAGCGCATGCACGACTCGTGCATGCACACACACACAAGACACACACACTTAAAGCACACACACACACACACACACACACACACACACACACACACACACACACACACACACACACACACACACACACACACACACACACACACACACACACACACACACACACACACACACACACACACACACACACACACACACACACACACACAGGACCACTGTCCGGATGGCTCTAATAGTAGGTAATGAATCCTCCTCCCAAAGTAGGGTTGGGATGTCGAGTTATGGTCATACACGTCAACGCAATGCATCCAAGTTTTCCTTCCAACTAGTGTGGGGTGTTATTTATGACATTGCTTTAAAAATGACTCTGCAACTCAACAGGTATATATTATAAAAAAAACCTTCAAGAGTAAAAAATAAAGATAATTTATTTTAGTTATGGCTAGGTTGGAATTTAATTGGCGAGGAGGAACATCTCTAAGTCCTGGACGGGCTGCAGAATTCTTAAATTCCCCTGTCGAGATTGAGTCTGGCGAGCAGAGTGGAATACAGCAGTGCAAACATGCGAGGATTAATGCATTCTTGCACTATATCTGCAGTGATTGCAAAACAGAGTAAATTTGCTCAACACTTCATTTGCCTTTTACTAGGCCCTGTCTCTCGGGGGTCCTGGAACAGGGGTTTACCCTCGTCCAGGGAAATGATTTACCCATACACAGAACGTCTGCAGAGTGGTTTTACTTTAAGTCAGGGCAATGTGCACACGCTCTGCCAACAACTCGCTGTGGCTTGGTGGAGGATTCAACTGTTTCTGTGTGTGTGTGTGTGTGTGTGTGTGTGTGTGTGTGTGTGTGTGTGTGTGTGTGTGTGTGTGTGTGTGTGTGTGTGTGTGTGTGTGTGTGTGTGTGTGTGTGTGTGTGTGTGTGTGTGTGTGTGTGTGCGAGGGAAAGAGCAAGAAGGGACCAAACCCAAAAAAGAACAAAGCCCTTTCTGTTAATTAAACTCCGGGTCACTTTTACGTCTTCACCAAATCATCTCATCATGGGAGTCTGGTAGCGTAGTGCCGTATATCTCTTGCATAAACCGTAGGCGTACATGAGACGTTTTTTGGGGTTGTACGGGACTTTTGTCCCACTTTTATAGCTGTCCCCGGGTCTTTCGTTGTTTTTCGTATCCCGTTCAAAGTCAATGGGGCTCATTGTGGACGGCTTGGCATCGCGTCCGGTTCGAGCTGCACTCCCAGACGGCGCGCTGCCTCGTCACGGGGGTCACGGGGAGGTCCCGGTAGGGGCGGGGTGTCGGGAGAGGAGTTCAGCGCTGCGAGCCGCGCCGCGCTGAGCCCCGCCGCCGGAGCCTCACCCCGGGTCTGGGCTCTCCAGACTCGGGTTTTTCTGCGAAGACAGCTGTAGACGCCGTGTCTGGGTAAACAGCTGGCCGGTGTGTCTGAGGCAGAAAGGAGGAAGATTGAGAGAGCGTGCTGGAGAGGGAGAGAGAGAGAGAGAGAGAGAGAGAGAGAGAGAGAGAGAGAGAGAGAGAGAGAGAGAGAGAGAGAGAGAGAGAGAGGAGAGGGAGAGAGAGGAGGGAGAGGAGAGGGAGAGAGAGAGAGAGGGAGAGAGAGAGGGAGAGAGAGAGAGAGAGAGAGAGAGAGAGAGAGAGAGAGAGAGAGAGAGAGAGAGAGAGAGAGAGAGAGAGAGAGAGAGAGAGAGGGGGGGGGAGGGAGAGAGAGAGGATGCAGAGAGAGAGAGAGAGAGAGAGAGAGAGAGAGGGTGAGAAAGAGACTGTGACGGGGAAGAAAAAATTATGAATGTGAGTGAATGGGAAGGAGAGGGGAGAAGAGAAAGATTCCAACCCAGGGAATGAGGATCATTCCGGAAGCCTTAGAGATGGGCCCGCGGCCCAGGGTTAGGGGTGTGAGGAGGCTGTAAATCTGGCTGGGTCCGGGGCCGGCTGCTGGCCCCACGCTGGTTTATCCAGGTGGCCCTCTCCATCAACCCTGCTCCTGTCCTGTCGCCTCCGCCCTCCAGACTGAACTACGCTACCAGAGGTCTCTGGGGGGCTGGGGGGGGGGGCTGGGAGGGGGGGCGGTGATGGTTTAACCCCACTCTATAGTCTCAGAGGCTCGCATGCTCAGAAAGGCTAGCCTGTGAGGAGTAGATAACATGCAAGACCGTTTTTTTTATCAGCTTAGATGCCCAGTTTGGAGGTGTTCAAACATGAGCCCCTAAGCACCCCCCCCTCCATTCACGCTGCAGTTCTGTCATCATCCACTAAAACCAATGGCAGTCATCACAGATCTTGTATCCTCCTGACAAAATAATAGTCGTAAAATACAGTTGGCACAGTTTCGAAAGCTCCAGATTTTGAACAGGGTCTACTCTTAGTTATTGTGTTTGGATCCGAAAGCCTGGCAATGTGTGACTCACCGTGCAGCATCCAGAGGAATACTTGGATCCCCCCGTTTGTGAAGACATTTTAAACACTTTTGGGACGAAGACATTGGGAATATGGACTAAGCTGACTGAGTTGACTGAGCCGGGAGGGGTGACGACAACACGTTGGGTTTAGGAAACTATTCCCTCAAAGACACGTCAGGCAATGTGTCCCACTCCCTGGAAACCTTAAGCGCATTGATGCATGCAGGGCCGTGTATGTAAAGCACGGCAGGACGGGATCGTCCAATGACCTCACCTGCTTCCCCCCTCTTGGCTTCATTGACGGATTCAACCCGGCAGCCCCTCGCGTCTTATGAGGTCTCGGGGTCGGCCGAGTTCAAGTGCGTATCCAGTCCGGCGGTCGCCAGCCCGTAATGTCAGAGCTGGACAGGAGCCCGGGGGATGCTGGCCTAGTGGGCAGACTGACAGGGGAGACAGCGCGGAGAGTAACAAGCATGAGATTGGTAGGTAATACGAGCAGGGTAATGAAGAAAACAGATTCTCTCGGAACCAAAACGAACCCACGTATACGCGCACGTGTCGACGTAGACACACACAAGTGCACCCGAAGCACCAGTGGCAATGCACGAAGACACGCACGTGCACACACATGGACACAAGGGCACGCACACACACAAGTGCAGCGTATGCATACGCACACAAACACACACACACGCGCAGGCGCGTGGACACAAGCGCATGAACACACGAGCCCATGCGCGTATAAGCACATGCACACAAACACACATTCACACAACCCGCAGATATAACAACTGGCTCTTGGATCCAAAACCAAAAAAACACATAATTGATCACACATACAAACAGAGTTGGTGCACACTGCACAGCACACACAGGCTCCTTTTCTCGTTCCAATTATTTGACACACACACACACACACACACACGCACACGCACACACACACACACACACACACACCACACACACACAACACACACACACACACACACACACACACACACACACACACACACACACACACACACACACAAAACACAAAGTATACAGGGACACACTCTATTATACTCACACGTGAATCCAGAGAACATCGAACCAAAACCTTGTGTTTTTAGTTTTCTATTCATTCATTTATTTTCTTTTACTCTCTTCCTCCCTTGCGTGTCGATGAAACAAAGTGAGTGAGCGGGGCCTACAGAGACAGGCTTCACGTCTCTCCTCTCCTCTGGCCAGGGTGTGTTCCTGGGGATTTATCCCGCCGCCCCCCCCCCCCCCCCCCTGATTCTTGCGGGGGGGGGGAGGGGGGGGAGGTCAGGGTTTCGCTGAATTTGAAACATTTGAAATATCCGAGGGCCCTGCGATCTGGTCTGCATTATGCTCCATTCATCTGGAGCTGTCAGGAAGCCTAATGGCTCTCAGACCCGGGCTGCTTCCCCACCCCTCCGGAACGGGTCACACTGCAGCCCCCCCACGCCAAGCCCCTTGATCTCATTATGTCATTCACCTCCCTCTCTCCAGCTCTCATTGTGTGAGTGTCAGCCTCTCTTTCTCTGTCTCTCGGTAGGCATCGCTCTCTGACTGTCTGTCTCTGTCTGCTCGCTCTCTCTCTCTCTCGCTCATTCTGTCTCTCTGTCTCGTGTGTTTCTTTCTCTCTCTCTCTTATTTCTGTCGGAATCTTTCTCTCTGTGTCTGTGTCTGTGTCTCTCTCTCTCTCTCTCTCTCTCTCTCTCTCTCTCTCTCTCTCTCTCTCTCTCTCTCTCTCTCTCTCTCTCTCTCTCTCTCTCTCTCTCTCTCTCTCTCTCTCTCTCTCTCGCACTCTCTCTCTCTCTCTCTCTCTCTCTCTCTGCTCTCTCTCTCTCGTTCTCTCTCTTCTCTCTCTCTGCCTGCCTCTGTCTTACTATTCATGTCTCTGTGTGTGTGTGTGTGTCGTGTGTGTGTGTCGCTAGTGTGTGTGTGTGTGTGTGTTGTGTGTGTGTGTGTGTGTGTCTTTGTCTTGTGTGTGGTCTCTCTCTTCTTGGTCTTTATTCTGTCTGCATCTTTCTTTCTGTGTTCTTGTTCTTCCTGTTCTCTCTCTCTTCCTCTCCTCTCTCTCTCCTTCTCCATTTCTCGATCTCCCTCTCTCATCTCCTCTCTCTCGTTCCTTCTCTCTCCTCTCTCTCTTCTCTCTCTCTCATCTTCTCTCTCTGCTCTCTCTGCTTTTCTCTATCTTTCTGTGTTGTGTGTGTGTGTGTGTGTGTGTGTGTGTGTGTGTGTGTGGTGTG
>OLKM01000072.1:250974-270974 GCA_900291075.1 Melanogrammus aeglefinus
CACACACGACACACCACACACAGATGATTTCATTCAGATTTCCTCCTCTCTTTAGTGCCACCAGATGATCCTCTTGTCAGGAGCGTGCAGATGTCGGCCGTGGGCGGATGCAGCCTTGATCGGGGCTCAGTCAGGGTCGGCTAAAGGCCCGGGGCGCTGTCGTCCCTGGGAGATACGATATAGAGGGAAGACCATGGGAGAGGGGGGTCTCCAAAGGGTCCCCCCCCCAGGGGTCTCCCTGGGGCCAGGAGGTAAGAACCAAATGAAGACGTCGGGAAGCCGAGACCGACGCGTCACTCACCTCAGAAGCGCCGCGATGTCCGATACGCCGAAAGGCCGCCGACGGATCGGAACTTTGATCCGATGCGACAAAGGGGTATCGGATAAACGGCCCCGCGACTAGACACACACACACACACACACACACACACACACACACACACACACACACACACACACACACACACACACACACACACACACACACACACACACACACACACACACACACACACAGCGAGGACTGACCTGCTGGAGTTCAGAGGGGGCGGCAGTTTGGGGCGATAATTCTCCATCTACTGTGACAGCGCTGTGTTGAGTTACCAACATTAGCTGGCGATGGCTCCTTCATGTCTGTATTAAAGTCTTCATCTTGGTAGCACTGCCGCCGGCCTCCCATTGCGCTCTTAGTTCGGCTAAATGGGTGTTTTCGTGCGTTGAAAATGGGGCCCAATTTGAAACAGACCCACTCATTTGCAGTCTGATCCACTTAGAGTAATTGAATTTGACTCCAGAAGTTTTTTCTTTTTCCTCCAACGTTGGCTTTTCCGTCGGGCGACGAGTCCTGAGTCTACACACACCGACCTGAGACTAGACGTGGCAAATCAAAACGACTCCTTCACTCGTTAGTGCAATGGATGTATTTTTTGAAGACCCACACACACGCACACACACACACACACACACACACACACACACACACACACACACACACACACACGCACACCACACACACACACACACACGCACACACAACACACACACACACACACGCACACACACACACGCACACACACACGACACACACTTAAAGTCACACAAACGCAAGATTTCAAGCAACCCTCACCCCCTCCTGTGCAGTTTAACCCGGCATGAATTACTCCAGCAAACAAAACCACACACAAACACATAGCAACCAGCAGGAATCCAAAATAGACATCAATTGGAAAGGAATCAGAGACACACACGCACACACACACACACACACACACACACACACACACACACACACACACACACACACACACACACACACACACACACACACACACACACACACACACACACACACACACACACACACACACACACACACACGCACTGACAAAGACTTCTACATCTCTAAGGAAAAAAATAAACAATGTGGTCAGCTGACCTTCCATAACAACATTAAGTAAACTGGTTAAGAAGTATGCTAAATACTCTGGTGCTTTCGGTACTTTACGGGCCAAACGTCTACGGTGGTTTGTTTTTATGACCTCTGAGAGACAGGGAAAGGTCAGGGTGCCGTGTCACAGTAAGCCAAGCAAACTCAACAAATTGCAAAGCCACACACTGAAAGAGGAAATGTATTAAATCTCATTTGTTCCCATATCTGCCCCTCCGGCGCTCGAAGTTTCAACGGTTCTCCTCCTCCTTCTCTAATAAATGTCCGTCAAGTCACTGTGCATCGCGGAATGAAGCAACACAATAGAGATTGAGCCTATGGCCCCACTGATGAAAGCCCTTGCATCGGCAGTGTTATGAACGTACCGTAGTGTGTGTCAGCGCCGACATTCTGGGGAAACATCACAAGCGCCGCACACTTGTTGACATCATTCATCACCAGGTGAAGCTTGTGGAACAGACTCGCTCTTCGACTCACTCTCGTCTGTGTGTGTGTGTGTGTGTGTGTGTGTGTGTGTGTGTGTGTGTGTGTGTGTGTGTGTGTGTGTGTGTGTGTGTGTGTGTGTGTGTGTGTGTGTGTGTGTGGGTGGGCCTCCAGCGGCCTCCAGCTTTCTGCCGTCTCTGCTAGTGTTGCTGGTAAACCAACTGGCGACCAACCCATGTAACGCAGGCGGCAATATTTGGATCCGTGGGGGGGGACGGAGGTCCGAAATCACACCTGCACTCACAGCTTATCATCACAGATGTTTAAATCACAGTGATTGCCGCTTTGAGGGAGAAAACAGACTAGAGGATAATTTGTGGGCTGTAATTCTTAAAAGGAAGATTTTAATGTGACGTTAACGTTCAGGACGTTAAACATCATCTGAGATAATCAGGGCTTGCGCGTTTCTGTGTGTCGTCGCTTCATCACGGAGGGAAGGTTTTCGTTCATCGCGGTGGGGAGGCGATCGTTCATCACGGTGGGCTCCATGACTGCGTCCCCTATGTTCCCCCAGCAGAGCGCTTCACAACAACACGGCCATTAGCGGAACGCGCGGGCCGCCTCGTCTCGCTGAGCCGCGGCTAAGTGGACCTCCCTTTTCAGCGGATTCAACGGCTCGTGGGTTGTTTTTTGCAGGAAATAAATTGCTTCAAAGAGGGGCTTTCAGCCAGGGCCAGGACTACACAGAGCCCCTGACAGTGATGGATCGGCGCATTGCACGCACGACGTGCTCTCGCGTCCAGACGTTGGCTGATCATCTCTGCCCGCAGCGTGCGTCTCTCCAGCGATAGGCACCCTGTTTGTGTTTAACGCCCGTAGAGGGGCGAATGGCTAATGGCGAAGAGGGGTTGGTGGGAGGGGTAGGGAGGGTGGGAGGGAAGGAGGGAGGGAGGGAGGGGAAGAGGGAGGGGCGGGTCTCGTCATGCAGGTGTGGGCTTGACCTTTTTTCGTCTCGCTGTAGCCGTCGCCACGGAAACTGGAAAGTTTGGGGCGTGTGACAGTCACCTGTGTGCCGACAGGTCCGTGTTATGGTCCAGTGTGAGAGCGCGTGTACGTGTGTGCGTGTGTATGTGTGTTTGTGTGTGTGTGACATGTGTGTGTGCAACATGTGTTTGGCCAGTGTTTCATCTGACAGCTGGTTATTGGAAGATGATAAAGCAGGGAGCGTTCAGCGTGTTCCCGCTCCCAGCTCCTCGCTTAACTCATTAACACAACATCACGGCGCACATGAAAGAGACACTTGTCACTGGCGCACATGTACGCTTTTTTATGTGGCCCTAACGTCAACACAGCTTGTCTGGCTGTCTGGGAAATAAATGTGGGGACCCCCTCTGTTTTCCACACACGGACACACGCACACGATACACTCGCTCACGCACGCACGCACACACACACACACACACACACACACACACACACACACACACACACACACACACACACACACACACACACACACACACACACACACGCACACACACACACACTCAGCCCCACACCCACACACGTAATCAGTCTCACACAGAAACGCCTGTGCATAGAGACACACTCGCACACACACACACACACACAAAAATGCAAACAGCCACACTTACTCGCACACACATGCATACAGACACACACAGAAACACACGGACACGCCAAAGGCACAGACACACCCGTACATAGACACACACGCTCACACAGACACAGTCGCAAGGAGACAAGCACTCACCAACAGACCCCCACAGACACATTACACATATGCTATAGCTATAGCACTACAAATGACTTGACGCAGTCCTCTAAGTAGCCTTACATATAAACACACACGGACACGCCGTACTACACACTGCCCCCCTCAGCTACACCCTTCTCCCCACTTTCCTTTGGCCTGAGTACCTGGGCCTGCAGGGCACAAAAGCCTGCTTCATCCACCGGCAGCATGCCGATGTCATGCAGGCCATCATATTGGGGAGATGACAGACGTGCGCGGAGGGGCTGTATGGGCTGAGGTTACGGAGTACAGTACACATCCCCCCGCTCTGCATGGATGCAGTAATGATATACCTGTTCGGTGCAGGTGTTGAAGCTGAGGAGAGGGAGTTGATTGACTGATTGATTGGTATTGGTTCCATTCAGACAGAGAGGGAGAGAGAGGGGGAGAGGGGGAGAGAGAGTGGGAGGGCTTACCGTTAAGTTAGATTCAGTGGCTTTATGTACAATGGCTTCTTGTGGATACTGACACAGAGAGATGGTCCTCTTTATCATATTAAACAATCAATGTATTGCGTTTCCTATCATGGTTTAGGGTAGCTAATTGCAATTCAAAATTTTACTTAGCGTAGTGTCTTATCCTAGCTATCTTTGTTGTATACAGGGAATTGGTTAGCCTAGCAATTGTAAGTGCTTGGCACTAATATCTTTACGGTACCGACAGCGATATATTGTTGTTTCTTTCCTCTGAAAAATGTCCTGGTTGTAAGTCGCTTTGGATAAATGCGTCTGCTAAATGCCCTAAATGTTAAAGTAAATGTATTGGGGGTCCTGTAGAGTCTTCAAGTATAGGTAATTCAGTTTAATCAAATTTGTTTAATTAATTAATTAATAATTGGGATTGTTTTAGTGGCATAGTATATCAGATATAGTAGAATATGGATCGGCATCATGCATGAACCCAAGGTGGTGGAACTGCTTTCAAAGTTATAAAAGAAGGCTCTGCCTCTTGACCACGGCTGTTGAACCTGTTTATTTTTCCGCGGTTGTAGGCTCTACAACCAACATAAACACTTGTTTCACTATTTCCCTGAAAAGACCTGCCACCGGATTCCCGAATAATGACAACATACCCCCACAGCAACCTGGTTCCGGGGTCCACGTCCACACTGTTGACACCAACACTCTGAAACATAAACAACATAAACATAAACAACAACGCAGTCCTCGGTCACTTCAGATCCACATCACAGTGAGTGGAAAGGCCTCCTGGACACAGAGCCAGGTCTCTTCTGCTGACAGAGCATCCATCGATTGATCATGGATGACTTATGTCGTTGTTTTCATTATTTTTGTTTCAACATTTTTCTTTATAATTATTTATTTTATTTATTTATTCTGTCTTTTTAATCGTGCGAGTATCTTACCACCCCTTGTCTTCTTCATTCTATCCTTCCTCTCTTTTCTATTGTACTTAATTAATAGCTCAAAGTGACTTTAAGTGTGAGTGTTTTTAAAGGTGTTTTTTTTATTGTGTTTACGATTATTATTATTATTCCAAAAGGCCGTCTCTGATCCAGACCAGCGAGGCAAACAGACCCACAGCACCACTCGTCAGCCTCTACAGCGCGTGGAATGGCTTTGAGCAACGACAGCCCTTTAAATGTCCCTTAAATGTCCCTTAAATCACAGAAATGACGATGTGGTATCTGGTTGGTGGCGGCTGGTGGGGCTGTGTCTATTTAGGCCAAAGACGCCGCAGGGAATTCCCCCATCCAGCTGGGGTTCCCCGCCACGACGCAGCGTCACCCCGTCACCATCCCGCAGGGGGGTGGCGGCTGGGTGAGAGGGAATCAGAAATGATGACATCAGCGTCTCTTTGCGGCGGTATCTATGGTGTGTCACACACTGTCACATGGCCCTGGTTACAGGAGCATATGTGTGTGGACTGGTGTGTGTTTGTGTGTGAACGAAGGCGTTGTGTGTGTGTGTGTGTGTGTGTGTGTGTGTTTGTGTGTGTGTGTGTGTGGAGGGGTGTGTGTGTCTGTGTGTATGTGTGTGTGCGAAGGGATGTGTGTGTGTGTGTGTGTGTGTATGTGTGTGTGTGAAGGGGGTGTGTGTGTGTGTGTGTGTGTTTGTGGGGATGTGTGTGTGTGGTTGTGTTTGGGGGGATGTGTGTGTGTGAGGGGATGTGTGTGTGTGTGTGGGGGGGGTGTGTGGGGGGGGGGTGTGTGTGTGTGTTTGTGAAGGGATGTGTGTGTGTGCGGGGAGGGGGTACAACGGCAGCAGTACAGACGGAACCAGGAGACCTGCGGCTGCCGAGCGGGTTGGAGTTTGAGTGACTGCTGTGTTCTTGGACGGAGATGAAACAAACGCGCGTCTCGCAGAAAGAGAGAGAGAGAGGGGGGGGGGGGCGTCGGAGGGGGTAGGCAAATAAATGAAGACAGAGGTCACATATGCTTGCGGAGAGCGGAAGAATGCTACCCCCGGAGATCACAAGCAGTTGAATAATCCATCACTGTTCCTTCTATCGTTTCTATCATGTCTGCCGGCGGAGACGGGGGGGCTGGGGGTCCGACTGCGTTGCTGACTGCAGTGTTTGCCTTCTCTCCGCTCTTTTTTGATGTGATGGGTTTTGCTTTCTGGTGCTACTTGCCACTTGGAACACGCACGCACACGCACGCATTTGCTCGCAAGCAGGAGACGTGCACTCAAGGGCAATGACACACACGCACGTACAGGTGCAAGGAAGTGCGCACACACATGCAAAGAATACACACACTTGCCTGCACACAAACACATGCTCACACGCACACACACAGAAAACTAAACAAATTTATATTATGGAAAATACAAAACGATACATGCAAAATTGCATGCAAGCACACATGCACGGACTTGCACACATTTACCCCCCCCACACACACACACACACACACACTTGCACAGAAGCAATTACGCATGCACTGGCACCCATAGATTGAACACACACACGCACACACACACACACACACACACACACACACACACACCTGAAACAATCAAACCTACACAAACACACACCAGCAACCAAAAACATTCACACACACACACACACACACACACACACACACACACACACACACACACACACACACACACACACACACACACACACACACACACACACACACACACACACACACACACACACACGCACACACACAACACACACACACACACGCCTGCAAACAAACACACACACACACACACACACACACACACACACACACACACACACACACACACACACACACACACACACACACACACACACACACACACACACACACACACACACACACACACACACACACACACACACACACAGTGTTTGTAGATGTTGGTTAAGTAGTAGGGTCTGTAATTGACCACCTGGCCCTATAATAGACATACTTCTCTAAGCACACATTGATTGCTGTAATTGTCGACACAGAACACACGCAACATCAACTCATGCAAAGCAGTTAATCTCTCATCCATCCCTTCTAAGCATATTATAATGTCCCATGGAAAGAATATGTATTAAAGTACTTCATTTATAAGTGTACCTTTGCTAGCATTTAATCATCATCCATTATCCCGAATAAGCATAAATCTGTTGTGACTTGTAAGGCATTACTGTTAAATCATAATTTATTACCCATAGCACTGGTACTTTAATGTGAAGGTTTTCATTATATTTTTACATCTACAAACAGTGGAAAACAGTTCTTTAAGTTCTTTAATCTTTAAGCAAATCCAGTTTTGATGCAGGCTTTGATTGTTCTCTCACCACCTCAAACTTGTCTTTGGGTTCAAGCATCAGAGCAGTGAAAGTGAAAAAGGAAAACTGTTATCCGATCTGTCTCCTTCAATACCAAGGTCACTAACTATAGGGCTCGTACATCAGAATGATTTAACAGGATTTATTTTGGCAATACTCTGCCTTACGGAGATGACTCCAGAAAGTTGTAGCATTGTAAAACCCTAAAGAAACGTAAATATAACGTAATCAAAGTTAATAAAGTTTTAAAAAAACACAATGGCACCCCAAAATGGAAAGTCATTTCCTAATTAATAATAATAAGAAGAAAAGAACATTACAACTAACATAACTCACATTCCAACACCGCTATACTTCCAAAATGGAGGCAGCCATAATTCTCTCTCTCTCTCTCTCTCTCTCTCTCTCTCTCTCTCTCTCTCTCTCTCTCTCTCTCTCTCTCTCTCTCTCTCTCTCTCTCTCTCTCTCTCTCTCTCTCTCTCTCTCGCTCTCTCTTCACACATTACATAAGGTAAACATCAGTCGCTCTCACGCACAGCGATACGCTTCATTCACAAATCAATGGAGGATGAACGACCTGACGACAGGCAGTCGGACAATTAAACCATCAGGGTGTTCAGCTTCTCTGCACAGGTGTCCCTCGTTCCCCTCGTTCCCCTGCCCTGTCAATATCCTGTCAGCACCTCGACCAATCGGTGACGTCACGGGCGGAGGAGCACCAATCGGTGACGGTGACGTCACGGGCGGAGAGGAGCACCGCGGGGGGGGGGGGGGGGGGGGGGGGGGGTATGTTTTGAAACGCCGCGAGGCTGGTTTCTCTTCTAAGCGCTCCAATTCCACCACGTTACCCCTGGGGACGGGGTACATCCCAGGTCGCCACGGTGACAGATGTGCCCCCAGTCGACAGGGAAAGGCGTTTCCCGACCGGTAGGAATAGTGGGAATGATGGGCGATATGCTGGCAGATCTCTCTGTGTTTGTCCTGATGGTTGTCTACTTAGTGTGTAGTGTGTAGTTCCGGGAGCTGTTGGGATTTTGAAACAGGAGGGGAAGAGGCGTGGTGGACCACTTCAAACACCTGCGTGCTCCAGTAGTCATCGCATGTGAGCGCGAGTGCCTAAGGATAAAAGACTTGCTTTGCTCATGCTTGTGATTCACAGGTCGGTCGGCCTGACAGTTGTTGTTATTTCAAGATGAACTCTGTCCACTTACCCTCACACACTCACACACACTCACACACACTCACACACATCACACACACACACGCTCACACACGTGCGCACAGACGCGCACACTTGAAAAAACACACAGCGCCACTGCTTTGTCAATGATTCTCTCACACACAAACATACACACACTCACGCACACACACTCACGCACGCACACACACACGCACGCACACACACACACACAATTAAGGGAAGGACGATCATTCACTAATAATTCAGTAAGTAAGCAAAGAAACCACCACCTACCGTCACCATCAGCTACACCCAACACCCCCAAGCTCCTGTCTGTCTGTCTGTCTGTCTGTCTGTCTGTCTGTCTGTCTGTCTGTCTGTCTGTCTGTCTGTCTGTCTGTCTGTCTGTCTGTCTGTCTGTCTGTCTGTCTGTCTGTCTGTCTGTCTGTCTGTCTGTCTGTCTCTGTGCGTGTGCGCGCGTGCGCGCGTGCGTGTGTGTGCGTGCGAGACCCAGAGAGGACCTCAGAGTGCTGATGACTAGTGGCAGCTGTACTCTCCCGGCTCTATAATCACCCACCATGACACATCCCCCGTAATTCTCACCTGACAGTCCTCAACGTTCCGGAAGCCCCGCCCACCCCCACCTTGCCCCTGGCTGGCACAGGCACGCAATGTCAATACATTAGCATTCCCTAGCCCCCCCCTCTAGGAAGACTGAAGGACCCCCTTCCCACACACACACCACACAACACACACACACACACACACACACACACACACACCACACACACACACACACACACACACACACACACACACACACACACACACACACACACACACACACACTCACTCACCGCCTTTCCCCGCCGCGTTTGTTACTTTACATTGTGCCGTGCGGATGGTACATTTAGCTGTCTGCGCGCAACTAGGGATTTCAAAGTGAAAGTCTTTTTTTTTTTCATATATTTTTTTATCTTCACAAGGAGATGCCAGAATGCAGAGTGGCGTGGGTGCCATGACAGGGTTGATTTCTGAGCAGGGCTTGATTGTTGAGAACCGTGTCTCTTCCTCCTCCTCCTCCCACGTTGGGTTTTCCTTATCAGTGAGATCCAAACCGGAGATTACTCCCAGAAAAGCAGGCCAACGTGCCAGAACTCCTCTCGGTCTCTGTCTCCCTATCTCTTGCTTTCTCTCTCGCCCTCTCTCGACCTTATTTTCTTACTGTCTCTCGCTCTATTTTTTTTTTTATCTCTGTCTCACTGTCTCCCTTTTTGTCTCTCTCTCTCTACACCCTTCCGTCTCTCTGTCTCTGTCTGTCTCTTTCTTTCTCTCTCTCTTCAAATCGTTCTCTTTCTCTGTCTCTATCCTTCTCAGCTCTATATCTTAGTCTCTCTCCCTACCCCTTCTCTCTCTTTTAATATCTATCTCTTTTAGCTCTCTCTCTCTCTCTCTCTCTCTCTCTCTCTCTCTCTCTCTCTCTCTCTCTCTCTCTCTCTCTCTCTCTCTCTCTCTCTCTCTCTCTCTCTCTCTCTCTCTCTCTCTCTCTCTCTCTCTCTCTCTCTCTCTCTCTCTCTCTCTCTCTCGCTGACTGAGCTCCATCTTTAAAAAGCTTGAGCTCTCCTCCTCATCTCTCTCTCATCCTCTCTCTCTCTCTCTCTCTCTCTCTTGTCTCTCTCCTCTCTCTCTCCTCTCTCTCTCTGTTGCTCCTCTCCATCTCTCTCTCTCTCTCCCCCTTCTCCTCTCTCTCTCATCGCTCTCTCGTCATCGCGCCTCCATCGCTGAATGGCTATTTGAGCGATCTGTTCACATCAACACAATTCGGTAGGTCATGTAGGTGACTCTATCTCTCTCAGTTAGCATGCTCTCTCTCTCTCTCTCTCTCTCTCTCTCTCTCTCTCTCTCGCTGACTGAGCTCCATCTTTAAAAAGCTCGAGCGACCAGTCCAGCATCAACCAACAATTATTGTTGGTGGTGTTGTTGTTTTCATGTGTTTGATTAGAGGTGTTCTGCTTCATCCTCAGGGCCTAGTGATTAGAATACACTAAAAAACCCTATCCCAAGAGCAGGAATGTGTTCCACTTTGGCCAGTCCACTGTGTGCTGTCTGAATCATCACAGCTCCATGCTAGTATTCGAAGTCCACTACAAATATGCAAACAGAAACATTACTGCGTGGAACAGTATTTTTAGCTCAATCCTTCAATCATCTAAACTGGCGCTGACACCAGGCTGACTCATTTATGTTTCAGTTGTAACTCTCCTTCAAGAAGGCCTCTCCATTGGTCATGTCTGGCACAGCGTGAGTCACCTTCCCTCGTCGTAGATAACTATTTCTAGATTCTCAAATTTTTTTTTCGTCCTTCCTTCCTTTCTGAATGACACACATTCACAAAAAGAACAACACACCAAGGCACCAAACGCTTTACGCCGCAAGCTCGACAGCCGTACCCTCCTTCCTCGCCGAGGAGGAATGTCCACTGAGAATTTATCTGTTATTATTAGAACGCTTTGTGGTATAACTCTAACTATGACTGTCCGACCGTGTCTGCTCCTGTGTTGTCCTACCAGGGGATTTGGAGAAGCAAAGGAAAGCACAGGGTCCATTTCAGTTGCCAACTCTCTTTCTTTCTCTCCCTCCCTGGTCCCTCTCTCTCTCCCTCCCTCTCTCTCTCCCACATTCAGGGCAAAGCTGCCGGAACGCGATACAATTAATCTCAGTCGAAGTGGTGGGAAGACGGTGTAGAGAGGATGAAGGTGAAGGAAGAGAGAACAAGTGATAAGTTTCTAGGTGGGTTAAAACAAATTACTAAGAGGTAAGCCGACATCAGGCTGATAGTCTGGAGTGAAATACTGTCCCAGATTTCACCCTGGCCCAAAAAGTGGTCTAAATAAGCAGGCCCGTCCAGCTTAGAACTAGAAGACTTGCACGGCACTGTTGATCAAGTGTGTGTGTGTGTGTGTGTGTGTGTGTGTGTGTGTGTGTGTGTGTTAGTGTGCGTGTGCGTGTGTGCGACGCTAGTCCGTGTCGGTCGTGTTTACCTGTGTGAGTTTATATCTAACATTGTCTTTGTTTCTGCATGCTTTTATAAAAATGCTATTCTGTGTATGAGTAGGTGCTTTAGATTCTACTTAAGTGTGGGTGTTTTAGTGTGGGTGTGGGCGTTGGGGTTTGGACTAATAGCTTTATAAACCCATACGGGATTAGAACCCTCCTTCATCTGAACCCAGATCGTATGGAGCGCCAGAGTGCGCGGTTGATCACAGAGGAGTTGCTTTTACACAAACCATGATGCACAGCCAACTGGGAGAACGTCTTTGCTAAATCAACAGCTCGCTATCACCAGCTTCATGTGCAGAAGCTGTCGTTTGCTTTCTGTGGCGCGGCCCACCATTCCATATTAGCCCTTTATTGTGCTGTGTTTACAATGTGTTTCTCATGTTGTAAAGAGCACTTCTGTCACCACATCTGAGGTCGCCTGGCACCGTAGCCTCAATTACCCGACTACCCATAATTCACAGCGCCAACACCAGTGACATTATGCGCATCACGTAACGCACGAAGCCCGCCAAACGCCAGTAATTGTAATAACATAATTGAGGAGCCACACAATATAAATACAACTGAATAAAGGTTTTCAAAGGAAAACGGTATTACATGGCCTGCTCTAAGTCTAACACCCCAGAAAATGGGAGCAAGGTTAAAAATAGTCTCGCTAATAACAACACATTCCTGGCCTGTGACAGTCTGACGGATTGCGTTTTGCGGGGTGATCAACCGCGGGGGTAAGTCGGCACGGTAACTAAGAAATAAGGCCTTTTATTAATAAATCTGACATTTTTGTCTATTTAATAATCTTCAGACACCTGTAGATAAGGGTAACACATCCCCATTGCCCGGGGACAGTCCTGTTTATGTTGGCCCGTCCCCGGCTTGACCCTCACCCGATGGTGTGAAGACAAAGAAATACGAGTTTATCAGCGCAGAGACGAAAACATTCAAATGACTGGGGACAAATATATCAATTCAAAATGTGGAGGGGGGATAAGGCCCACATGTTCATTAAATTGCACCGATGCGTTTTGCCAACTCATTGCAGACGTTGCTGTGCTCCGGCCTGCTCCGATTAAGAGACATTTCAGGGGGAGGCAGGTTCCCGGAAAGAGTCGTATCTTCGGCAGAAAAGGATATTTGCTGCTCTCCTCTTCCAATGGCAACAGAAAGGTCTGCTACATTCTTGGAAGGGGGAGAGTTATCTTGACCCTCTCTTGCAGTGTGTCGGAGCAGAGATAGTGTTTGTGTGTGTGTGTGTGTGTTTGTCTCTGTGTGTGTGTGTGTGTGTGTGTGTGTGTGTGTGTGTGTGTGTGTGTGTGTGTGTGTGTGTGTGTGTGTGTGTGTGTGTGTGTGTGTGTGTGTGTAGTGTATGCATCTATGCGATTTCTTGTTTGGAAGTTGCTAGCTATGGTTTTAATAAATGAAAGAGGAGAAATATAGATGAGGGGAGAAAAGGATAGAACGAAGAAGAAGAAGAAGAAGAAGAAGAAGAAGAAGAAGAAGAAGAAGAAGAAGAAGAAGAAGAAGAAGAAGAAGAAGAAGAAGAAGAAGAAGAAGAAGAAGAAGAAGAAGAAGAAGAAGAAGAAGAAGAAGAAGAAGAAGAAGAAGAAGAAGAAGAAGAAGAAGAAGAAGAAGAAGAAGAAGAAGAAGAAGACAAGGAGAGAAGGGAACACCAGATCAAATGAGAGCGGTGAGGAACTGAGAGCCGCAGACAAGAGAGAAGAAGAAGAGAAGAAGAAAGCAAGTCAAGAGAGAAGCAAGAAGAAGAAGAAGAGAAAGGAGAAGAGAGAAGAAGAAGAAGAAGAAGAAGAAGAAGAAGAAGAAGAAAAGAAGAAGAAGAAGAAGAAGAAGAAGAAGAAAGCAAGAAGAAGAAGAAGAAGAAGAAGAAGAAGAAGAAGAAGAAGAAGAAGAAGAAGAAGAAGAAGAAGAAGAAGAAGAAGAAGAAGAAGAAGAAGAAGAAGAAGAAGAAGAAGAAGAAGAAGAAGAAGAATGAAAGACAAGGAGAGAAGGGAACACCAGATCAAATGAGAGCGGTGAGGAACTGAGAGCCGAGAGCTTTGCTGGAGTGCTTGATGCGTGTGGGAGAGGAAAGGGGAGAGGAGTCCAAGTGCTGGTGGTGCTGCGTCTGTTTCTGTGTGTGTATCTGTGTGAGCGTCCCCCAGTGTATCTCTTGTGTGTTCCCTGTGTGTGGCTGTGTGTGTGTGTGTGTGTGTGTTTGTTTGCGCGTGTGCGCTACATGTCAGTGTGTGTGTGTGTGTGTGTGTGTGTGTGAGAGGGAGGCGGGGGGGTTTACGCTGGGGCTGTCAGGTCATCTAAGTGGTGTTTGAACGTCCATGAGTCAGCGCTCAGAAATGAGGGAGTACAGCAGGCCATGAATGAGGCTGCTTGTGCGTGCGGGTCAGCGGGCTCCCTCCGCAACCCCTCCAGCACTTCTTGGCCCTCTGGGTGCAGGAAGTGGAGGCCCCGCCCCTCGGTCCGACCCGGCCCCGGACCCCAAGACAGGACCCATGTGTGTGTGTGTGTGTGTGTGTGTGTGTGTGTGTGTGTGTGTGTGTGTGTGTGTGTGTGTGTGTGTGTGTGTGTGTGTGTGTGTGTGTGTGTGTGTGTGTGTGTGTGTGTGTGTGTGTGTCTGTGTCTGTGCATGTGTACGAGCGCGCAAGCATGTGTGTGTGTGTAGGTCTATGTGTGTGTATGTGGGTTTGTGTGTAGGGTGTGTGTGTGTGTGTGTGTGTGTGTGTGTGTGTGTGTGTGTGTGTGTGCTGTGTCTGTGTCTGTGTCTGTGTCTGTGTCTGTGCATGTGTACGAGCGCGCAAGCATGAGAGATGAGAAGTCTAACCCGACCCCAGAGACGCTGATAAACCCTTTGTAGTGTGTCAGAACCCCGCCCCCCCCCCCCCCCCCCAAAGAGGGAGACAAAAAACCTCCAATAATGACTGTGTTTACAGTAGAGAGGGGACCGGGCTGCATACAGTTGTTATCTTGACCCTCGAGAGCTGGGAGTTAATTGGAGTGTGATTGGGACCGTGTACCGCAAGCCGTCGTCATAATATAAATGTTCTCCTGACAGCAGGAGGAGAAACCCGCTTGTTCCTCCTCGTCTGGGCCCATAAACCTTTTAACGATGGGAGTCACATGCGCCGCAGAAGGCTTTTGGCGGCCTCCGCATCGCATGCTGCACACAGATTGCCTTTTCCTGTTTATGCAGCTGCTTTATTCGGAACTCAATTCACGATAAAACTGTAAATAATGAGGTGGGATATGGCGGAGCTAAATATAGCCAATGTGCTGCACCTGGTCTAGCTCAAAACAAAAGATCAGAGAGCGATCTCTGACACCCTGGGTTGGTCAGGTGGCTTGCCAGATCTCGAACGATGCCCTTTCGACTAAATCCCCCCTGATAGGATAAACGTCAGCCAAAAATGAAATAACATCTCCCCTCAAAGGAAGACAAACACGCTGGTAACGCTCAACGGTATCG
Organism: Melanogrammus aeglefinus; assembly: GCA_900291075.1. Taxonomy (NCBI): domain Eukaryota; kingdom Metazoa; phylum Chordata; class Actinopteri; order Gadiformes; family Gadidae; genus Melanogrammus; species Melanogrammus aeglefinus. The sequence goes on from OLKM01000072.1 coordinate 266,117, forward strand.
TGGCTGTAGTTGGTTATGCAGCAAGGTTTTTGCTCAAGGGTACTCCAGCAGAGGGGGATCAGACTTGAACCACTACGACCTGTCAGCATCAAGACCACTACTGTTGCTGTTTCGGGTTTTTTTTAACTGGCATTTACATGCAAGTTGATTGCTCGAATCTGGAATTTGAAAACTCACGTTTAAGCCTAACGCATTGATGGCGGCCTCGTGTGCTGAAAGAGACCCTGAGTGCCTTGGCCCTCAACCAAATCACCAAACCCTCCAAAGAGGGCGGACACACTCAAATCCTCTACTGTTCGTGTAGCTTTCAATTAAAACGGGACTGCAGGTTTCTGGTGTGTTAAGAAACAGTATGCTGTTATTCTAAATAACATAATAATGATATGCCCAGGGGTCGGTTCTGGACGAGGGGAACAAGTGTAATATTCCCAGAGGCTACGCACCAAAAAACGAAAACAGTGGCCTCTCTAGACTACAGGCCGGCGATTGTTCCCTGGATCAAAAAAAACGAAAACAGTGGCCTCTCTAGACTACAGGCCGGCGATTGTTCCTTGGAATTCAACGCTCCACGTCCATTGTTGCCACTGGGCGGGGGGGGGCGGGGCGGTGGTAGGGGGGGGGGGCTGTGACACCAGGACATCTGTCCACGGTGGGCCCACCAGGAGCCTTCTGACCAGGGGAGGAATCTGGGGAATGTACTCCCAGGGCCAACGGGGGAAACGCAGGGATAGTGGGGACGACCAGATGCCTCTTCGCGATTGCTTCCAGGGTTTTAGCTAACCGACTGAAAACCCTCTTGGCCTCTGCTTACCTTTTTTGGCAGGGGTTGCTACCCCGGGCAGGTCTCCTGGAGGTTTTTACCTTGGGAGTCCAGACATGGGTAATGGATACCAACCTTCCCTCAATCCATCCCCCCCCCCCCCCTCACCCCCTTAGTCTAAACATATCAGTTGTGCACACAGAGTTCATCGTTTGGACGGAGAAGGTCACATCAAGTGCATTTCTGTGATGTCAGCCCTCGAGGAATGCGTTACGATGACCATAATCCGTCCGGACCCTGCAGGGCTAGCAGCCCACGAGGGTAGCGTTTGTTAGCATGTGAAATATGCCTGCGTTGCATGAGATCCACCTATTTGTGGTATGGCAAAGAGACACCGGTGGTTAGGTGTGTGTGCGTGTGTTTGTGAATTTGAGTTTGTTTGTGTTGCCGTGCACTTTGAAGTTCCGATTGTCGTGTCTTGAATACTTCTCCATGAATAGCGCAGTGGTTTGGGTGAGCGAGATGTTCCCAAGAGTCCCGGCTAGTCACGGAATAATTACTTTGGCAGCGGCGGTAATAGCTGGAGAACCGAGGCGCTGAATGAAAGCAACACCGCCAGAGAGGACCTGTTTGCATTCGGCTGACAGACGACAGGACCGCTTCCAAGAACTTTGCTAAATTATTTGTCTCCTGTGGTAGCAGTTAATTTTTTGGGAACGCCACCCGACAAAATAGTTATCCACGAAGCATGAATATGCTATTAACACAGTGGTGAGCTGAATAAATCTCACAGGGACTCATGGTAAACAAAATCGGTTGCCATTGTAATGTATACACCGTGGTTTGTTCGACTCACGGTTCAACCCCGTGGTTTAAATGTGTTACTTTTTATGCAAACGTTTTGCAGATCGTGTGTCCACCTGAAACGCAAGATAACTTTGCTCTTTGCTCCAACTTTCTAATTGTATTATATTTCAAATTTGATACAGAGGATAAGCCCTTTGAGACGCAGCCCCTCGTGTTCAGACACACGCTTTTTAAACAGTATGTCTGCTTGAACCTCACCTTCCTCCTCTCTACTAAATGTTTCATTTTCAGACTCTGCTGCTGAAACACAAGCACCGCCACCTCCTCAGACCACCTGCCGCCAGAGTTTCCCCTCACAAGATTAAACCTTTGAACCTTATACATGAGTTCAGCAGTCCACCAAAGATCCAAAGAGGATCCGTTCTAGATTCCTTATAATCCTTACCAAATTAATTGGTTCCTCTTCCTGCTCTATCCTCGACTATCCTCTCCTCCTCTCTTCCCATCTCTCCTCTCCTCATCTAATCTCCCATCTCTCCTCTCCTCATCTAATCTCTCATCTCTCCTCTCCCTCCTCACCTTTCCCTCCATCAACGCCCAAGCCCCCCCCTCCTCCACCTCCCCCCCATCGCCGATGCCTCAGACAGGAGAATTGCGTGCGATGAGCAGCGGTGTAGTTTTTCGTCAAGCCTGCACAAGTGAAGGAGGTGGGGGGTTGGTTACTGTTGGGTAGCAGTGAGGCGGATGGATGTGTGTGTGTGTGTGTGTGTGTGTGTGTGTGTGTGTGTGTGTGTGGTGTGTGTTGTGTGTGTGTGTGTGTGTGTTGTGGTGTGTGTGTGTGTGTGTTGGTGTGTGTGTGTGTGGTGGTGGGGGGGGGGGGGGGTTCTGGTTTGGATCCATGTTCAAAGGGCCCATCTTTTCATTTGTTTTCCTTCAGCAATTCATTGTTTTTCATTGACACACACACACACACACACACACACACACACACACACACACACACACACACACACACACACACACACACACACACACACACACACACACACACACACACACACTTCAGGGAAAGGGCCCAGATGGCCATCGCTCATAAAGGGAATATTTCGGGAACAACTCACAGACGGATCCTCCTCGTTGAGACAAGACATCCTCAACCCACCCCCCCCCTTACCAACATCTCCAAAAACAAACCCCAGCTGCCAAGGGCAGATCTTAATCTGGACCGCTCCGCTTCAAATGCCACCTCTCAGAGAGCATCAAACCAGGACTCACCTGTAGACGCTGAAGGGCCCGGTGCCCACTTTGTTCAGGAAACCCTTGACCTCTTTTGACCCCCTGTTTTTTTTTTTTTTTACAAAAGAACCGCTCCAAAACGTCACTTGGCCAGACCTAGTAAGCCTGGTATCTCTGAGAAGTTACTAGATGTTCCTGCATCTATAAAAAAAAAAAAAAAAACAGAAGGGAATGCTTTTAATCCTCATGGCCTGCTCTAAGTGAACGTCGGCTTTTGTCACGAGCAGGACTTGCAGGAGACAGCTTCGTGGACCACGAAGCTGTCTCCTGCAAGTCCTGCTCGTGACAAAAGCCTGATATTCAGTTGTCCGGGTCGCTGTGCTGCTCCGTCCCAATGATTCGCTGTGAAGGGGCGATGGCTGCGCTGGCTTTCATTGCTGAACCAGACGGGGCCAGACGAGCTGATCCGACTGATTAGCGCACATTGAGCTGGGGAGAAGACAGTGGGTTTGGGGGGGGGGGGGGGGTTACTATTAATTGGAATCGGCTGCTGAGGGCGTTTTTTAGTTTAGGGATGAGGAGCGCACGCTTCCTCGTCACCACACGCAGCCTCGCCGTGCCTCCAGAAACAAAGAGGCATGTAATGGGGCTGTGAGAAGCCAGACGTCCCCTTCCGATGCGTGTGAATTCATAATTAAGGAGTTCCCCTTTTAGTTTTGGTTGTTTGTTGAGATTGAAGGGCCACACCCTTAAGTTACCCTGAAGTCAAAGTGCATTGAGGAAATGGGGAATCAACCTTTGAAACTATGGCTTTAGAGAGAGAGAGAGGGAGGAGAGCACACCGTTTGTGGATGTCGTACATCTCGTACATTCTGTAATCATCTGTTATGATGAGCACAAACGCAGATGTGACGGTGAAGGGGAGGGGGGGGGGGGGGTGGCGGCAAAGTCAACTCAGTTTGCTACGTTACAGTTTGGACCGGAGTTCTCTCACATGGCGTTTGGCGCAAGCCCTGGATGGCTGAGCAGAAGAAGGTCGGTGAAAGAAGCAAGTCTCTAATGCCGGGGTGGGGGCAGTTCTACATGGCTACAGAACAGCCACTATAGGGGGGTTGGGGGATAGGGAGGGGTGCGGACGGGAGGCTGGGACTGTCTCTGCTCTCAAGAAAGATTACCTCAGCGCTTAGCACTTCGTTACCTTACGTCTTGGGCTGCTTTATGTGCACGACCGAGCCCAGGTGGGCAGTAATGGGATATTGTATGTCAGGACCCCCCCCCCCCCCACCAACACACACACCCCCCGCCTCCCCTTGTCTTTCTCTCTCTTTTCTTTTCCCCCTCAGAGTCTCCTGAGTGTACGCGAGAGGACCACCCTGAGTGGATAGTCCTGTGGACAGAGGTCACCTCTCTTGTGTTCCACTAGCAGACTATCTGACGGGGAGGGAAGGCTCACACAGGTCTCTGGTGATAAGGGGCTGATGTCGGAGGCGAAGGTTTCCTTGAAGAATGTCACTGTGGTTTGGATAACAGTTAATATAATATAATAGATAATAGTACTTATAGTCTCAACCGGCTGGAAAGGCTTTTTGGATATTCACATGAATACGTGGAGCCAACTGGTGGCCAACCTGGTTGAAATCCTCGTTTGTTGAAAGATTGACATGCTGCAGTTTTGCAGGAGGTTGAAGCAGACGCTATCATTGGATAATGTGTAATTGCATTGCAGTCCAAAAAACTTTTTGTAATGCTCAACATTTGCACCATAACTCAACCAAAATCGCTAGAAACACGAAAACAAGCGTTTCCATCGCTCCGGAATCCAATTTCCTGGAAGACGTTGGCTTGGGATAACCTACTTAAGAACCTTCTACCCAAGTCCAAAACATCCCCAACCAGCAACCTGTGTTTGTTTGCGTTACGCCCCCCAAAATTCCTTCCAAGAGAGCCTTATCCCCCCCACCCCATCCTAAAACAAACCTGCAAAGGTGATTTAGCTGTCCGCCGTCACCGCAAATCTCCAGGAGGAAGAATTTCCTCCAGCTCACCCCCCCCCCG
>OLKM01000072.1:273474-348474 GCA_900291075.1 Melanogrammus aeglefinus
CTCGCTCTCCCCCTCTTTTCTCTCTCGCCCTCCCCCTCTTTTCTCCCTCCTCCAATGGCCCACCATGCCGGACCACTCCCTACTGCCCTGCTGGCAGCTGAATCCACATCCCCTCGCGTGCAGCCAGAGCCAACTAGCTTTGTGCACGCTAACCTAGCACGCTTTACCCGAACACACGAAAGAGGTTGTTAACCATTTAGGGATCGGTATTGCTACGGCTTTTGCGCTAATGGGAGATCACCGTGTGAACCAACCTTAAGACCACTCTGACCTTCGATCACACAGGTGGTCGTGTGCTAAGGAAGCATTTCTGCGTTATTGGGAGGAGGCGAAGGGTGGCTGTGAATGTGTTGTTTTTAAAAGGCTTGGTTGTGTACCAGCATGTTCTGGTTTACAACCTTCTGTTTGTGGTCTGTTCCCCCCCCCCGGCCGCCCGGGAACCCACCCACCCCCCCCCCTTATACGCTCTTTGCCGTTTGGAAACGGCCTGCCTTGTTTCATTAAATACGGTCGAGACACGGTGTTGGACCCCGGCCTACAGGGTGTCTATACGGAGAGATGATTTATCAGAACGACGTGAGGCAGCATTGTTCCGTACCGCCTTGTCTATCGTGGATGATTAATAAGAGGTCATGAGTTGTGAAACCTGCTCTGGATTCACTTGTCGGCCGCGCAGGCCTGTCTCCCATCTGAAGTACTCATGAGCGCCCCGACCCTCTGCGTGGCAACGCGTCGTCTTGTGTTCCTCGGGTAATCCCGAAGACATCCGCGGATCCTGGCCCTCCCGGTCGCTGCCGAGCGGTTTATTAGGCAGCTAGTCTTTCTAGCACGTTCCATCTTGAACGGATCTCCGCAATCATGAGCAACAGGTGGGCTATGGATGGTGTTCCCCCCCTTACTGCTCACTCTTAATAAGCCCGGGGCCTGATGCAAAGCAGGGGGGGAACTCAACGTGATGGAGGCTGGCTTTCTTGTCGTTGGCCACACACGCATGCAGCAGAGGCAAAAGGACGCGCACGCACTCTCAGATGCACACACGCACGCACATGCTGGCACTGTGCGAACCCACGCAGACACACTGAAAACCACACCAGGCAAACACACAGACAGACACAAGCCCGCACCCACCCAAAAAATGCACACACATACACACTTTTGCGAGTAGCACTTCAGTACACGGAGGTGCAGAACAGAAGCGGTAGCAAACCTTTAATCCCCTTAGCTTTTCTCCCCGTAGTTCGTACAGAGAAGGGCCTCTCCTCTACAGCTCTACTCCAGCTCACAGCCACGCAGACAGTGGAGAGACAGGACCAGGGCTGAACGGCAGCCCAGGCTACATGGGCCTGGAGGCTGTAACCAGAGCCCTGTACCGGGGCCCTGCCTATACCGGGCCCTGCTTGCACCGGGGGCGTCTGGAGTGGTTTGAGCGCTGGCCAGACATTCCTGGAGGGATGGCTGCCCAGACACCCAGCAGCAGAGAGCAGCAGCAGCAGCAGCAGCAAGCAGCAGCAAGCAGCAGCAGCCAGTCAGCAATGAATTCCAGAATAGCCGTGCCGCGGCTAAAAATAGTCCTCCCGGACAGGAGAGGGAGGAGGCCTGGCCGGAGAGAAACGGGAGGGGGGGAGAGGAGAGGCTGGATTTTATTCCATTCCATGTCCATTCACAATGTTATCACAGCCGAGAAGAGGAAGAGGAACCACACAGAGCCGCCTGTTAGGGGTTTGTGTGAGCGTGTGTGCGTGAGTTTGTGGACACGGGTATGTTTTTTGTGTGTGTCCTTGTGCAACAGTCCGAGGAAGAGAAATATAAATGGTCGTTTTTGAAAATGTGTTGCCCTTGCTTTTGCTTACCCCATGCGAGTGTGTGTGTGTGTGTGTGTGTGTGTGTGTGTGTGTGTGTGTGTGTGTGTGTGTGTGTGTGTGTGTGTGTGTGTGTGTGTGTGTGTGTGTGTGTGTGTGTGTGTGTGTGTGTGAGAGCATGTGTATAGTGCAGTCAGCACAGGAAGAATAAAAAAAAAGCCGCCTCCTCAGAATCTCATTGCTAAAACAATGTGTCAGCTCACAGGAGCAGTGCACTCTCTACCGACTGTAGGCAGGACCCCTCGTGGGCCCCGGGGCCAGTTTATTTATTTTTCCTGCAGAGAACAGGCAGCTCGGTTTACATTAGCCACCCTAAACCCTCTTGCTGCGGAACAATCTCGCCTGAAACAGCACTTAGCTGTGCCAAGGCAAAACTGGCCTCGGCGAAAAAAAATCCCCTATGCTGCTCTGTTTTCTGGTTTACCCTGCCCGAGCCGCGGATTATTCCCCCATCTTTCTTCACACCAAGCCCCCCTTTTTTTTCCTCCAGACAAAGGAGTTGTAAACTGATTTGAAGCGTGTGTAAAATTCGCCCTCATCTCTCATTTTCCAAATCCCACTGCGTGTGATGGCTTTTATCCACTCTCAACTCAAAGGGGGCCGCGTCTTTTTTCTAAAGTCTGTGTTCTGAGCGGACAAAGAAAAAAAAAAGAATAGAAAAGCTTATATCCTCCAACATTCAGACTTGAGAGAGAGAAAGAGAGAGAGAGAGAGAGAGAGAGAGAGAGAGAGAGGAAGAGAGAGAGAGAGAGAGAGAGAGAGAGAGAGAGAGAGAGAGAGAGAGAGAGAGAGAAGAGAGAGGAGAGAGAGAGAGAGAGAGAGAGAGAGAGAGAGAGAGAGAGAGAGAGAGGAAGAGAGGGGGACAGAGGAAGAGAGGGAAAGAGAGGAGAGAGGGAGAGAGAGACTGGATGGTGCAGGTAAGGGAAGGTTTTCTGTGTGAACGCAGGCCCAATCAGCCCCGTCTACCGGCTCGTCTTGCCCTCCCCATCCAGTGGCAAACAGGTCCAACTCCTCCCTACAGATGGGTGGAGGGAGGAGAGGGGGAAATAAGAGTTTGAGTGTGGGCTGGTGGGGGGGGGGGCAGGCAGGCGGGGTGGTACATCAGAAGGTTTGGCAGCTGCACTTTATTTGAGGGTCAAAGAGTGAACCAGAAATTGTTCAGAAGAGGGAAAGAAATCCCTTTGAAAGTGGGGTCGCTCCAGTGTCAGGCGTACAGCCGGCCGGGGCCCTTGTGAACTTTTGATTGTGGTGCTCATACCTATTCATTATGCTCCATACGTTTGGCAAGACAATGCGCTGGATTGATTGCCTCAGAAGCTGCGACACAGAGCGCTGTTCTCGAGAAGCCCTATGGACGCTCCCATCGCATGACTTCACAGCGTTGCTTTTGGCCCGCTGTTGTGAAGGCCGTCGCATTTATGTTTCGTCGGGAGACAAATAAACGTCCCGGGGCCTTATCGGACAGCTCTTGAGAAACGTCCCCGGTGAAAAACAGTGGCTAGGTAATGGAATTGTAAATGGAGAGGGGATATAAAAAGTATGCGGGTTGAATTCGGTGGTAGAGTAACACTAAACTCTCGGGGGGGGGGGGGGGGAATAGTTTCGGTATGGCGAATGAGATATTCCCGTATATTATCCCCCTACGCCAGCTAGTGTACGGTGTAAGATTCATGCTGTCTGTGCATTATGAGCCAGAGCTGCAGTGCTGCCTCATCACCGAGAAGAGCCTCAGACATCCACCCACTCACTTCATCCACAATGTGGATCGCATTAAGCCGGCTGCAGAAACAACGGCAGCATCGGCAGCAGAGCAATGTGCTCTCTCCTTGGATGACCAATTGACCCCCCTCTTCCCCCAAAAAAAGGCCTTAAAACAAAGACTCTGGGTTGGGGATCCCTTGAGCCAAATATGAACTGTATGAATGCTATGCTATGTTCTCTGCTGTACACGTCCGACAGCACTTTGTTTAATTCGGGACTTTTTTTAATTGACAGTGTGTATTACTGTTCTCTACAGAGGAGGGGGGGGGGGGTCGGGGGCTTTTACTTTGTAATCATTAGCAGAAGCTGTTTTTTAGAGGCCAATCAAAGGTCTATTTATTTTAAAACGTCTCCTTGTGCACGCAGTAATCTTTGTCTTATTGGCGAGTTTCACACTTTCTCCCACAGGAAACACACCCTATTGTCTTATTTTTGCCCTCGTTTTTAGCTTTTCCCGCTAGTTAAAAGAACCAGACCCACCCACTCGCACACAACATGGACAGAACACACAGCTTCTCATTATCCTTTTATTGAAGTTGTTTACGTACTTTACAGAGGCACGATGCTGAGTGGAGAAACACCCCGATGGGTGAATTAAGACATTTTACAGGATTTGCTGAAATCTAACACTTTGGTTTCGGTAAAACAACACGCAATGACCATCGCTCTCCAATGGACACCAACTTGTATGCCTGATGTCAGTGACGACTGAATAATTCTTACTGTGTAGTTATGGAGGCTTATACAGTCCAAACGAAGCCAACCCATAGATATGGAGTTATTTTGAATTAGTTGTATTTTTTTTGAATGGCTTGATCAGCAATAAATATATATAAAAAAAAAACACAATGATAATATTTTTTCATTATAAAAACAAAATCATAGAAGATAGCGAAGGCACTGATCATTTTCAACCTTGGCCGTCTGGAATCACTCTCAGACACCAGTACAGAATGAAAAGTGAATAGTACTGAGCCTGAACCAAATAAAAACAATTAAATAACAAAATAATACCAATTTATTATTATTGTCATAACAAAACAAAAAGATCCAGTCAAGTTTTCCTATGATTATTCAGTGAACCAACGGAGATAGTCAGGTATTTCCAGTTCGGCAGCAAAATACTTTGTCAAATCGTACTGTCCTCTGTTTCCCAGCATTACGGCACTCCGCAACTTCGGTAGATGACGATACTTCTTCTTTGGTGTTAGCTATTTAGCCAGATGGAGCTACATACTTTGAGGTTACCTCTATTCCAATCACTTTGGTACAGTTTTGCCGTTTGTGTATCATTCAATAGGAGAGCTTATCCGACCCGATTGGGTTTACCCAAAACAGGCGGGCAACACTCAACACACAAACACTGATTTGAGATTTATGCATATCTTTTGCCAAATTCAAAGGAAGAATACAAGTCCTACCATAACATAGCGCAATATAAAAGTTTCTTATATTTTGTAGAATCATAAAACAGAAGCGTAATAAAACAAAAATACTAACATAGTATAATTTCATCACTGTAAATCCAGTTGACAATACAAATCCAGGACAAAACGCTACAAGTCTTCCATATGAATCAATACCAAGGACCTTTTCCCAACACGGACCGACCACTGAAAACATTCAACACACACGCTTTCTTGTATTTTTTCAAGGGGTCTTTTTTTTTTACTGCATAATTTCCCAACAACATCATTGTTTAATGGATGATGTCACCCATTAAACCTCCCAGTCCTTACTGCTGTGGCTGAGAAAGGCAGAGGTTTGTGGCGTATGGCCTTACAGAACACACACACTCACACATACACAACCAGGTTGATCCTTTAGACAAGCTGTATCAACAGCCTGAAGCACTTCCACTGAAAAACAACTCAGTCACCCCCCCCCCCCCCCCCACCCCGCTCAAAAAATAAGTTTTTAAAAAAAATCGTAGTATATATTGAAAAAATTAACTTTGAGATGAAGTATGGGGGACTTCATTCATTAATGGGGGGGAATCCTGTTGGAAAAAAATGCTGCTTGAATACTCTCTGACCTCCCCTGAATCATTTGAATAGCCTACTACTCAATTTACTGTAACTTCCCATCAACCTTCTCTTTACCTACTTCCTGTCCTTTCACAAGTCTCTATAACCATTTTCACCTTCAGTAATCCTCTCCTTCTCGCTTTCCGGTTTATTCATTTTTGGACGCACTCCAAAACTAGATACTAATCTCAAGAGGCCATTGAAAAATACAAATCTCCCCAAAGAAAATTTCTAACCGGAAAGCCTTCTCCAATCTCATCGTCACTTCTCGTCACCAATCCATACACTCTTCCTCTTTCCTTCTTTTCTTCTTCTCTGTCTCACTCTTCACAAATCACTTCATCTGAAACCCTCTAACTCAACTCAACGCTAACTCTCTCTCCCCATCTCTCTCTAGCTCTCTCGCCCTCAAATAAAAACAATAGCTGGCTAATTGTGCTGGCTTGACATAACGGCCCCAGTATACACAGCTGGAGGGCTTGGGGCTGTGTGTGTGTGTGTGTGTGTGTGTTTGTGAGGGGGCCGGGGGGGCCGACTGCAGGTCCCACCTGAGCCAAAGAATCCCTGTCTGGGCTGCTGATGTAGAGGACGTCTGGAACGGCGCGGGGCCAGACTGCAGGTCCCACCTGAGCCAAAGAATCCCTGTCTGGGCTGCTGATAAGATCGCTAGCACGGGCACGTCTGCAACGGCAGCAGCCATTGTCTGTGGAATGCGCTGTGTCATCAGCGTCTGGAGGAACAAACACACCTCCCCAGGTCCCTGACACAGAGAGTGGTGGCGCGGGATCCGGTGAGACATTAACCAAACGCCAGGGGGGGTCAGAAAACACACCTCCGACACCTTAGGTCAGCGTGCACCGGTACACATTTTGAACCCTGCTGGGGGTATGTCCGGGTTTAGGGTTTAACGCTCGGTCGCTCACCAGAAATGTGTTGTAAGGTTATTTATAAAAACAAATATTAAAAAAAAAAGGACCCCCAGCGGTGTGTTTGTTTGCCAGGAACATTCCAGTTCTGTGAGTGATGCATTGTGGGCCATCCCCGTGTGACTAAAGATCCCTCTAGTCTCATTTAGGTGAGCTGTGGAAGACTGTGTGTCCTTCCAACCATGTCCCCTGAAGTGGGGACACAATGATCCATGTTGACATGGAACACAGACTAGGCTATTTTAAGAGTCTGCCGTGCTAGTCTGTTTGTAATCAAGTCTGTGTGTGTGTGTGCGTGTTTGTGTGTGTGTGTGTGTGTGCGTTTGTGTGTGTGTGTGCGTTTGTGTGTGTGTATTATTTTACCTGTGGCCTGGAGGAGAAAGAGAATAAGATGAATCACTTTCATCAGAGTCACCCTTGACCCACCCCTTTTTTCCCCTCATTCCACAGTAATAAAAGATGGCTGGTCGACCATGTGCTAAAGGTCCCTGGTTCTCTCCACATTCCCAAACTAAATCAAAACAATAACATGGCCTCACTGGTGGCATGGCTTTCCTCCCCACTCCCGGGAACGACATAATATAATCTCATTATATGATTGAAAAATAAAAATAAAAACAAGGCACTACATATCCTCAAGTATCGTACACATATATACGACATATGCGTTTAAATGAAGATACACTCGGGCTGCGTGTGTTACATACGCAGCCGTAGTTTAATATGCTGATTATACATATAGTTATGCTTCCCCATCACTTAGTAACAGAATTATATATATGTCGGTTCCCTCCATGAGCTTCAGACTCTTCCAGTAAAAACAGCCACATCCACCAGTTTGGCGTTGAAAAAACTAAAAGCTACACACACAACTATTAATAAATAATTAACATCAACAGTTATTTTGGAGCAAGACCCTGGTTTGTTAACAAAAAAAAAACAAACAAAACAAAAGATACAGGAAGTAAAGATCACAAAAGCGTGTGCTCTCTGTGAGTTTTAAGGTGCTGTTGTAAACTCAAAACTAAAAAAAGGGTTGCGGCTCAGCCAGAAAAGGCAACCGATTTCTGCTCCATGCGTTTGTGATTCTAACTTGCCTTTCTGCTGAATATGTAAACATTTGAACACAGCAAAAGTCTATGGGTGGGCCGACAAAAGACACACTGGGTGGCATTCTCTCTTGCCAGCTACTTATCTAACTTCCATCTCATATTCTCAAATACATGCTAACTGAATTTCCTCTGGCCAGAGAAGTGCATTCGCGTGCATGTGTGTGTGTGTGTGTGTGTGTGTGTGTGTGTGTGTGTGCGTTCCTGTGTTGTTTACACGTCGTTCTGATCCAGATTTCCTGACTCTCGTTGGAAACCTTCCCCCCCCCCTAAAAAAAGGTATATCCCAGCAACACACTGGTCGTCAATACCACCCATGTAAACGTTCACATCGCACAGGACCGACACACAATCACACACACACACACACACACACAGAGGCACGCATGCCAGTGAGACAACACACACACACACACACACACACACACACACACACACACACACACACACACACACACACACACACACACACACACACACACACACACACACACACACACACACACACACACACACGCAAACACGCACACAAGCTGACACACACAGACACACTCACAAACACGCGCACGCACACACACACACTGTCTTGCATGCCACCCAGCGGTCAGGTGTGGGTGCTGCAGCTGATGTCCAGGGCCTGCTGATACACCTGAGTCATGTCCTCCAGGTCCCCGAGCAGGGAGAAGCTGCCGTTGTCCCCCGGCGACCCGGGCTTCCCGCGGGACCCCCGCCGGCCGAAGCCCTTGGACCCCTGGAGGAGCGGCGGCGCGGCCTTGAACCCCTGGAAGTTGGCCAGCTGCAGCAGGTTCTCGGCCGACACGCAGGCCCTGATGGTGGGGCGCAGCCGGGCGGAGCCGCCGGAGGGGGGCCACTCGGCCCCGCCGAGGGCGCTGGGGGACAGGGAGAGCGCCGAGCCGTCCTCCCCCACGATGCTGGAGGGCCGGCTCTGGCTGCGGGACAGGCCCGACTCGGCCGCCGTCCCGGCCTCGCACAGGGCCGCCGCCGCCGCCACGGCCGCCGCCGACGGGGGCCCGCTGAAGGTGGAGTACTTGCCGTTGCGCTTCAGGATGCCCTTGCGGCCCATGGCTCGTTTGGGTGGCGAGCTGGCGAGCAGCGACATGGCGGCGCCCCCCAGTAGCTCCGAGGACTCGCTGCGCTCCGGGGACGAGTAGTAGCCCGACTCGCGCTGCTGTTGGTTGTTCTTCAGGATGCCTTTCTTGGGGAGGGTGGGCGCCGCCATCTTGGCCGGGGAGCCCCCCGCCGCGTTCTCCATAGCCTCCTCCTCTCGCTCGGGACCGGACCCTTCCTCTCCTCCTCCTCCTCCTCCTCCTCCTCCTCCTCGGCCGCCGGCCGCCGGGCGCAGCAGCGCCGGCGGGCCCTGCTCCGTCTGCTCGGGGCTGGGTGTGCGAGATTCCCCGGTGAGCCGGGTCTTCAGGATGCCCTTGGGTCTCTTCAGGCCCGGCTTGTCCTCCGGTCCGGCGCCGCCCGGAGCGTTGCTGCCGCCGCCGCCGCCACCGCCGCCACCGGCGTCGTCGTCGTCGTTGTTGTTGTCGTCGTCGTCCTCCACGTTCTCCTTCTTGGACTTCTTGGGCCTCTGCCGCAGCAGCAGGGGGGCCGCGGCGGGCTTCTCGGAGCGGTTCTGCCAGTCGATGAGGCGGGCCAGCATGGGGGAGCCCCCGTGGTCGTGCTGAGTCTCGCAGTCGCACACGCTGTTCTTCCAGCCCCAGTTGACCCACCAGTGGTTGGCGATGTCCTCCACGGTGGCCCGGCGGTCGGGGTTCACCATCAGCATCCATCGGATCAGACCCCGGGCGTCTGGAGACAGAGGGACAGAGGGACAGACGGACAAGAGGTCAGAAACATTGATGCGGTTCCGTTTGGTCCATAAGCAGGTTGCATGCTTTTATGGGAAATAAACTTTGCAAAAGCTTACGTCAGTTTGTGTCATTCTTACCAAAGGAACCCAAAAGTATTGTTATTTTCTCTTGGCCACAACTTGAGCAGAACATGATGAGGAATGAGAAAGCGATGGAGGAAGAGAGTGAGACAGATACAGAGAACCAAAAAGAGAGAGGGAGAGCCAGAGTCAGAGAGAGCGCGAGAGAGGGAGGGAGAGAGAGTCAGAGCGAGAAAGGGAGAGGGAGAGAGGGGGAGAGAGCGATAGAGAGTGGGAGAGGGGAGAGAGGGAGAGAGGGAGAGAGGGAGAGAGAGTAAAGTACAGGGAACATCAGACAGTACCGGAGGACTGGGTGGGCTCTCGGTATTCTCCGTTGCTGATCTGGCGGATGAGGTTCTTGTGGTTCCCGCCGTCAAAGGGCATGGCTCCGTAGACCAACGTGTACAGCAGAACCCCCAGAGCCCAGCTGTCCACCTGCGGAACAAGGAAACACAAACAAAAGCCCCCAAAACGTTGAGATCCACAAATAGAAACAGGAATTGCGCAATAGGTGCGGTGACGACGCGTGTTGCACAATGGAAAACTCCATATCTCTGGTTCTATTTAGGTAAGGGATTCATATCGACTTAGTCACTCGCCGCAGCACCGTGTGCTCGGCTGCATCTGACATTGACCCAGAAAGAGACCTGAGTTATTCCTGCCTTATGACGTGTCCATATTTCAAACGTCTAGTTCTGGACATATAGAATCCCTCTGGTGTGGGGGATGTATGACATCATGCCAGACACATACCACTGGTTGATGGTGGTGGGGATGGTGGTGGTGGTGGAGGAGAATGGGGTGGAGGTGGGTGCCCAGGATAAATCCTCCTTGACCCCCACTCCCCCGGCTCCCCACACCACCACCACCAACACCACCACCCGCACCACCCGCACCACCACCACCCCATACTCTGTTACATAAGACTGTGTCTGGAGGGGGACCAGGGAAGAGGGGGGGGGGTGTAATGTAATGAGGCCAGCAGAGATGGCAAAGCCCACCGCAACATGGCCCCTGACAGTTCATCTGCATGAGCTCATCCCATCTTGTGTGCGTGAGTTTGTGTGTTCGTGTCAGGATGCATGTGTGATGCATGTAGGTGTGCGCACGTGCGTATGTCTACGTGCACGCTTTTAGGGTGCTAAAGGGGTCGTCTGGATGCTGGAGGTCTGGTGGTGGCTGGACACTTAAGAGAGATTGTCTTGGAACAGGAAATCAGATAGGGGCCACTTAAAGGCAATATGAACTTCCTGTCAGGGCCTACAGTAAGAATGTTGCACCCTGTCACCCGTGGGGCTGCTGGGTCCACTCCTGGAGCCAATAGATGATGACCGTCACTGAGTTTCTATTTCGAGCCACTGTAATGTGTTTGCTGTAATTTGCGGCTTTTTCTGCCTTAGCCCGGGACTCGTGCCATTTGGTTTTTCCGATGGGAATGGCCGCCGTTCGCCGCTGTTTTTAGCGCTCTCCAAAGTTAATTACCGTGAATTACGGTAAAATGGAAAAACGGTGGGATTTGGATGAAAAATAAAATCGGTTGGGCTTTGTTTTGTATAACTGTCAAGAGTGCAGAGCAGACAGACTTGTTTGGGGATCGCTTTGAACTCGGTAGCCTAAATAACGGGCTTCTCATGGAAGCAGTTTTCGCCCTTCGTGTTAGAACCTTCTGACTTAGGCCGTGGGCGATGCACGGTGGGCCCCTCGGGGGGGGAAAACGGGCCCCGGGTTCCTGTTAGATGTAGAGGCTGAGGGCCGGTGGCATCTCCCACAGCTCCTCTACTTCAAAGCAGCCACTCAGCAAGACCACAGACTGGGGGAGGGCAGGAGCGGAGGAGGAAGATGGGTTGGCTGCATGATATGTTGACAGTATCTAACCTCACCCTATGCCGCCATCCCCAAACTCGGCCTGTGAAGATCTGAGACAGGCCCCCCCCCCCCCCCCCGCGGAGACTGGAATCATGGGAGTGAATCCATCAAAGAGCCAACCTTCTGCAGCCCAGCCCAGTGAATGCTGTTTGAAGATGGTTCTTAATCAGCGCTTCAGTCAAAAAAGTGAAGGTCGACTGGCTCGAGTTTATTGGCAGTCACGGAGGGTTCATAGAAATATGCTTAAAAATACGTCTGCATTTCTATTTTATTATTTCAAAGGATATTTTAATCCAAAGCGATTAACCGTTAATTCAGATAAAGGCCATTAGGGATCAGAGTCGTCTTGCTCAAGGGTGAGGCGGCGGACATGGGGGTTCGAACCCGGTACCTTTTGGCTTTGGGAACACGCTAGCCTCTATGCTGCCAGCTATAAGGCAGAGGTTGGGGGGGGGGCAGGATAGTGCTTGAAGGGTGTGAAGTGGGTGTGGGGGTGAGGACGGGTGAGGATGAGTCCTCACACCCAACGGAGCAGAGTCGTGTTTCATTAGGGGGGGTTTTTGGTTTCTGATTGGCCGCGGCTCTCACCTCAGGCCCGCGGTAAGGTTTTCCGTTGACGATCTCTGGCGAGGCGTAGAGCGGACTGCCGCAGAAGGTCTGCAGCAGCTTGTCCTTGTGGTACAGGTTGGACAGCCCGAAGTCTGCGATCTGGGGGGGGGGGGGGGGCAGGCAAGCAGCAGACGTTAGGGTGGGGGGGGGGGGGGGTGGCAGAGGAGAGGTCGGGGCCATGTGATGATGTGTTCATCCACAATGTAAAGATAATTAAAAAGGAGGTTGGGGGCTATGCTAACCACAGGTGCATTGTTGTGACTGTCAATTGCATCGCTGATCAACACCCCCCCCATAAAGATCACAATTCATACCTTGATATTGCCGTTTTCATCCAGTAGCACATTTTCCAGTTTGAGATCCCTGTGGACCACTCCATTCTGTCAACAACAACAACAACAACAACAACAACAGAGAACAACAGAGAACAACGTCAGTGAAACACATGGATGAACGGTGACATCCTTCACGACAGCTGAAACCGAGCGAGGAGAACGGTGGAGTGCATTTAGCGGTGATTTACTCCGACGGGCTATCGGGCCGCACTCGGGGGAAATCAAGACAGTCTGTTGGGATAGCTCTGCTTAATTGGGATTGCTGCGCTGACATATTTATCTTCCTTTTTTTTCTTCCCCCTTCTGGCTAACATGTGTCATACAGATATGAGACTTGACGTTATTCCAAGGGCCATTACGGACAAAAAAATATAAACAAACCACCCCCCGAGAACGTTTCATCGTTTACCATTGCAGCAACAACATCAAAATATTTAGCGAACATGTGTCTTTTAGGGGGTACTAAAAATTCTTTCAAATTTAGGTGGGGGGGGGGGGGGGGGGCCGTGTGGTGAGACAGTGACTTCATTTCCACATCCCTGCGGGCTGGCTTGCTTGTTGTCGATTGGTTATTGTCTGACAACAGCCTCATGCTCATATGGTTGTGATTGGTTATTGGTTCGCTGCCCTCCCGCCCCTCCCCCTACGGGCCCAACACCCCACCGCCCCCCCCCCCAACCCAACACTCCCACCCCTAGTGTGAGGCGGTGGCGATTAGTAGTGAGGGGCGGTGATGATTCATCTTCCTTGGCACAGTAAGCCACACACACACACGCCCCCACACTCACACACACACACACACACACACACACACATACACACAAACTACAGGCTATCCAAGGGGCATGACATCATCCCTATCTCCAGCTGGAAAGATGATGACTTGAAGGGATTGGTTTGTAGAGGGGGAG
Organism: Melanogrammus aeglefinus; assembly: GCA_900291075.1. Lineage (NCBI taxonomy): Eukaryota > Metazoa > Chordata > Actinopteri > Gadiformes > Gadidae > Melanogrammus > Melanogrammus aeglefinus. The sequence goes on from OLKM01000072.1 coordinate 286,814, forward strand.
GGGGGGAGGAGGCAGGGACAGAGGTGAGGTAGGGGTGTGTGTGTGTGTGTGTGTGTGTGTGTGTGTGTGTGTGTGTGTGTGTGTGTGTGTGTGTGTGTGTGTGTGTGTGTGTGTGTGTGTGTGTGTGTGTGTGGGGGGGGGGGGGGTTAGGTGCCAGCGGAAGTAGAGGACAGAGGAGTGAGAGTGAGAGAGAAAAAGGTGAGCTTAATTAGCACCAGATGACACATAAATAGGGCTGGTACCTCAGAGTGAATCATGGGAGTTTTTGTTGGCGGTAACCCGCCATATTGACAGGACTCACCGTCACGAGAGATGTAGTATCGTGAAAATCCTCGAGCAATGTAAATATACCGTTACCTAGGCTGATCTGTGCCAAGTCTCGCATGAGGAACAATGTGGCAGTTTCAGAAACAACCGTAATGACAACTCATTTCACGCTAAATTACTACACAGTGACCGAAAAAACATTCCAACGCTCCTATGCTTCCAAATATAGTTATTGAAAGAAGTCCGTCACGATGTGCAATCCCTATACACAGCATATGGATATATATATATGTATATATAAACTGAAAGTGGATTTGAGGCCTGCTGAAATGGGCTGTGTTCCGTCTCGCAGACAGAAACAGATGGCTCTCGCTACGGCCAGCGCGCCAAGAACAGCACGGCGAGATCAGCCCCGCAGACTGAAGGACGGTGTGGTGGATAGCATATGAGAAGAAGCATGGTTAATATAACCCAGAGAGAGCGCACACACACCCTGGCCTGGCCTGCATGAAACAGGACAAAAACAACCTGGGATTGACGTCTGTGTGTGTGTGTGTGTGTCTGCCCGTGTGTGTGTGTGTGTGTGATTGATTTGCCGTGTGTGTGTGTGTGTGTGTGTGTGTGTGTGTGTGTGTGTGTGTGTGTGTGTGTGTGTGTGTGTGTGTGTGTGTGTGTGTGTGTGTGTGTGTGTGTGTGTGTGTGTGTGTGTGTGTGTGTGTGTGTGTGTGTGTGTGTGTGTGTGTGTGTGTGTGTGTGGACGTGTCCGAGAGGGGTAGAGAGATTGAGACAGGGAGAGAGTGCATACAAAAGCCTGTGCTGGTTACTGTACAGTTTATATGTGTGTTTATACTGTATATGTATGTGCAAATGTGCTTTGGAGCACAGTTTGTGTGTGTACGTCTGCCTGCCTGCCTGTGTGTGTGTGTGTGTGTGTGTGTGTGTGTGTGTGTGTGTGTGTGTGTGTGTGTGTGTGTGTGTGTGTGTGTGTGTGTGTGTGTGTGTGTGTGTGTGTGTGTGTGTGTGTGTGTGTGTGTGTGTGTGTGTGTGTGTGTGTGTGTGCAGTCTGGGTCACCTTGTGGCAGTGGTGCACGGCGGACACTATCTGTCGGAAGAAGCGACGCGTCTCTCGCTCGCCCAGACGCCGGCGCTCGCTGATGTAGTCGTACAGCTCTCCCTTGCTGGCGTACTCCATCACAATCACAATCTTGTCCTTGTTTTCGAACACTGAGGGAGAGAGAGAGAGGGGAGAGAGAGAGAGAGAGAGGGGAGACGGAGAGGGGAGAGAGAGGGAAGGGATTATTATTAGGTCATTACCAACGCAAACACATGGTGAGCTCGCCGGGTCGTCGTTGCCAGAGTTTTCCTATCGAGCCACGCCTTGGGACCACGCCTAGCTCTGACGCTAGCCTGGGCACAGCGGACCACCCGGGCTCTCCGCCGTAATGCCCTGCTCAAGGGTCGAACTGGTTCAACTTTGACCCCGGTTGAGGCTGACCGCTCGAAGCGCGTCCAATCACAGAGTACAGTTTCTTCAGACATTCTAAAACCAACTGAATCAGAGGGGAAACTGTTTTTTGGAGATGCTTGTTCATTCAGGAGCAGGTAGGGGTGAGAAGGCCTCTGGCTATCTGTATACAAGATAAACACTGGGATTCCCAACCCAGAACTTTTTGTCTCGGAGTCAAACACAACACTGTCCAACTTTCATCAACTTCAGGATACTATAAACAAAACCATAAACATCGGCTTAACAATAATCCGGTCAGACAGTGGTTTCAGATGTTCATCATCAGTGCATTTAATTTCACATTTCAGCACGATGGAGACATTGTTAGAGAGGAGCGCGTGTGAATGTGTTCTTTTTCTTCCCCCTCCTTTGTGTCCAAGCGGGTCTCCACATTCCAGGGGAGCCATTACATTTTTTGAACGTCTCCCAGGGTTACATCACCTAAACCCCACCTCATCTGAGGCGCAGGGAGGCACTGTTGTTTAAATCAAACCAACCCCTCAGAGAGCAGGGGAGGGGTCGGACATCAAGGGGAAGAAGGAGAGGGGGAGAGAAAGAAAGAGAGAAAAATAGCGAGATAGCGGGGAAAGAGGGGGAGAGAGAGGGAGCGAGATAGAGAGGAGGGAGGGAGGGAGGGAGGGAGGGATTGTTCACTCCTTTTTTAAGCCACTCTTTTTCAACTCTCTTTCAACTCTCTCAACTAGCTTTAGGACACCACCCTTAAGCTTTTCCCCCTTTGCACAGATGCTGGATATCACACTGAGTCCTGGCCAGTGTCTATACGCAATGTACATGTTTTGTATTAGCAAGCACATGTGCTGCATGAGCTCGACCTCTGCCATCCACTTGTTGGACGATGGAAAGATGGAGGGTGAGAGAATAAAGGAGCCATGGTGAGAGAGAGAGAGAGAGAGAGAGAGAGAGAGAGAGAGAGAGAGAGAGAGAGAGAGAGAGAGAGAGAGAGAGAGAGAGAGAGAGAGAGAGAGAGAGAGAGAGAGAGAGAGAGAGAGAGAGAGAGAGAGAGAGAGAGAGAGAGGGAGAGGGAGGGAGAGAGAGAGAGGAGAGGGAGGGAGAGAGAGAGAGAGAGAGGGAGAGGGAGAGAGGAGAGGGAGGAGAGAGAGAGAGAGGGAGAGGAGAGAGGGAGAGGGAGAGGGAGAGGGAGAGAGAGGGAGAGGGAGAAGGGGAGAGGGAGAGAGAGAGAGAGAGAGAGAGAGGGAGAGGGAGAGGGAGGGAAAGGGAGAGGGAGGAGAGAGAGAGAGAGAGAGGGAGAGGGAGAGGGAGAAGGGGAGAGGGAGAGAGAGACAGACAGAGGGAGAGGGAGAGAGAGGGAGAGGGAGAGAGAGAGGGAGAGACAGCAGAGAGACACAGCGAGATAGGGAGAGAGAGGGACAGCGAGACAGAGAGAGAGACAGCGAGACAGAGAGAGAGAGACAGAGAGGGGAGGAGGGGGTAAGGAGCGATGACAACATCCCAGTGGGCCGTGGCGCTCCTCATTGTGTGCAGTGGTTTTCCCACACCACAGGGTCACCGGGGGTGAGGGCCCCTGCTTTCTGCACCCATGACTGAGCACCTTCATATTGTGTGACCCTGCTCCTCTCTTAGACCCACCCCCTTCTCCTCCTCCTCCTCCTCCTCCTCCTCCTCGACCCACCTCCCTTCTCCTCCTCCTCCTCCTCCTCCTCCTCCTCCTCCTCCTCCTCCTCCCCCCTTCTCCCCCCTCCTGCTTCCCATGGGGGCCCTCTTTGGAGTCGTAATCCTGTAGAACAACACTGGGTCGCTGAGTGATGGTAATTCTCCCCGATTGTGACTGTCTGGCCGGCCGGGCCGCTCACACCCTGAGGGGGTCCGGTCCCAGTCGCCAAGCCCCTCGGGAGACACACACACACACACAGTGTGTGTGTGTGTGTGTGTGTGTGTGTGTGTGTGTGTGTGTGTGTGTGTGTGTGTGTGTGTGTGTGTGTGTGTGTGTGTGTGTGTGTGTCCCTCTCCCTCTCCCCACACACACACACACACACACACACACACACACACACACACACACACACACACACACACACACACACACACACACACACACACACACACACACACACACACACACACACACACACACACAGAGTGTCGGCTGGAGGCTTGGAGAGGGCTCTGTACTGTTCCGTGTTCTGATTGGTGGACGGACCTGTGGCCACTGACCCATGGCACAAGGGTCAGGGTTTTGGAAAACACTCAAGTCGCCCCAGCCCCCCCCCCCCCCCTCCCCCTTTGTGGGTCATTCGTTTACCCTTTGACCTCTTCGCCGGCGATGTAATTACCTGGCTGATGGGTGATGTGACTCAGGTGAGGGGCCGCCTGTTTACTGCCCACCCCACCGTTCTCTGTGTGTGGGTCACAGTTAACCATCCTCCCTTCACCAGGCCCCCCGTCCCCCCCATGACCACACACACACACTACTGTTGTGACGTTATTCACCTGGGGTCTTCATAAGGCGCACGCCTTTAGCCTTATTACCCAAAGTGAGCTGAACGGTCTAAAACTCATTGTGATTTCTTCCATTTTTATGCCAAGCTAATAGCGTTGTTAAATCGGTGGCCAGGGTTAATTAAACAAACAAACAAACAAACAAACAGAAACAGACAGTACTTGGACAGTCATTTCATCAATTTTACTGTACCCTCTCTCTGTCTCTCACTGTGTCTCTCTCTCTTTCTCTTTCCTCCACATCCCTAGGGAGCTGCTTTACTCTGCCTCTGCATGCTCTGTGTCTGGGACGATGGGGGCATCCCAAAACAGCCAACACGCAAACAGCTTGACACACATAGAATTTAGCTGGATGACCCAAATTGAGCGTTGTGTATCACATTCTTTTGGGGAGGCCGAGCAAGGGTTTGACAGCAGGGGGTGGACTGGTAACGAGCAGTGAAGAGCAACATAGCACTTTAAAAACGCCTCGTGATATCTGGACAGAATGCTGATGGTGGCTGAAGTCGAACCGAGGGAGAGAGGAAGAGGGAGAGAGAGGAGGGAGAGAGAGGAAGAGAAAGGGCGAGAGAGGAGGGAGAAGGGGGGAAAGAGAGGGAGAGGAGGAGGGAAAGGGAGAGAGAGAAAAAAGGAAAGCAAAGAGAGAGAGAGAGAGAGAGAGAGAGAGAGAGAGAGAGAGAGAGAGAGAGAGAGAGAGAGAGAAAAGAGAGAGAGAGAGAGAGAGAGAGAGAGAGAGAGAGAGAGAGAGAGAGAGAGAGAGAGAGAGAGAGAAGAGAGAGAGAGAGAGAGAGAGAGAGAGAGAGAGAGAGAGAGAGAGAGAGAGAGAGGACGATCGCCCCACACACATCTGGTGTGGCTTTTCTCTTTACACAAGGCAGTTAGCGGGGGCTTTGGTGGAGGGTGTCTACGGATACACATATCCAGGGGGTGAGGTGCTGGTGGGGCGGGGGGAAGGGGGTTCTTATACATCTTCAAGGGGAGCCTGGGTGGGGGCCAGGCCGCAACAGTAAACACTGGGTTTAAAGAAGAAACACCACCCTAAAGGAAAGAGGGCACGGCACTGCATGAAACACACTTGATGATTAGGGAGAGGTCTACACTCACGCACACACACGCAGATATATGCACACTCACACACATGCAGATACTCACACTCACACACACACATGCACAACCTCACACTCACACACACACACACACACACACACACACACACACACACACACACACACACACACACACACACACACACACACACACACACACACACACACACACACACACACACACACACACAAGCAACGACACCCACACAAGCGAGGGACAGCAGGAAAAGTTGACAGAGTCCTGTGTTCTTTAAATTATTCTCCCAGATGCGGGGCAAAACAGTCCTGGCCGCAAGCCCTCTGGCTGACTACTGGCACGTTCCCATGACAAATAGCACTGTTTGTCGTCTACACACACACACACACACACACACACACACACACACACACACACACACACACACACACACACACACACACACACACACACACACACACACACACACACACACACACACACACACACACACACACACTCTCTCTGATAACCATCCACGGACTTCGAAACTAAACAAAGGACAGCGGTTGGGCCAGTTTGGACCGGGTGGCATACAACGAGCGGCCGGCCTGGCCTGGCAGCAAGCCCGGCTGGCCCATAGAAACCACTCGCTCTGTTGACATGGAGTTATAAATAGCCACTTTCGTCCCCACGCTGAGAAAAAAAAGAAAAGGTTACCGCCGCACTGCTCACATGGCACTGGCTCTAGGTGACTTTAATCACGAGCGGTGAGGGCTGGGCGTGTTCGTCTAATAGTTGATGGATGGTGGGTAATATGCTAGAGGATTTCAATGGGAATTGTTGCACCGCACGGTTTTCTATTATTTCAAGGCCCCTATAAGCAAAAGGCTCGGTTTTCTTTTAAATTCCGGTCAGGTGAGTCATTGAATAGAACTCCTATCAGACGGATATGTGGTTCTCGTAAAAAAAAAAAGAACGTAAATATTCCTTGTGAGCCGCGCTTGACGGCTTCGCTGTGTTGTGGGAACGGTTTGTAGGGCCAGAGAGATGTGGAATTCACTGCAGGGGGGAGGCAGTGAAATGGAGGGGTTTCCTCTCCTCCGAACGTTGAAGCACACCGGAGATCTACAGCGACCGGGTGACTGGGGTCAGCACACACACACACACACACACTTGAACAAACACACACACACACACACACACACACACACACACACACACACACACACACACACACACACACACACACACACACAACACACACACACACACACACACACACACACACTAGTGGACTGTCTTGCAGATACACACACATTCCCAAAATGACACACATACACAAACGCATGCATATTCAAACAGGCTGTAACACATAAAAGCTGTACAGTCACACCAACACACACACACACACACACACACACACACACACACACACACACACACACACACACACACACACACACACACACACACACACACACACACACACACACACACACACACACACACACACACACACACACACACACACACACACAACCGGTTCCCAGCTGCAGTTGTGTGTGTGTGAGTATCAGCAGATGTCTGGCCCAGAGATCAAGACCGAGGTAGACTAGGGATGAGACCTCTTCAGATGTGGCGAGGGCAGCCCCAGCAGAAACCTTACTCTCTAAAACACATATGCACACACAGGCAGACGGGGCACACACACTCACACACAGATGTAGTCACAGAGAAAGACACAGACTCTTGGAAACACAACCACAGACACACACACACACACACACACACACACAAAACACACACACACACAGACACACACACACAGATGTAGTCACAGAGAAAGACACAGACTCTTGGAAACAAAACCACAGACACACACACACACACATACAACACACACACACACACACACACACACACACACACACACACACACACACACACAACACACACACACACACACACACACACACACACACACACACACACACACACACACACACACACACACACACACACACACACACACACACACACACACATTAAGTGCAAAAAGCACACTTTCCAAAAGCCATCCAGATGCAGGCAGTCAGAGCCAATGGGAAGAGCCCTGGTCCAGATTTCCAGACAGACCAGGGAAGAAGATGGATAACATCCCAGAGCTGCTCTCTCGCTCCTGTTATGACAGCTACATGTCATAACATACGGGCCAGCCACTAGTAGTGCAACAGCTGAGGGACAGTGCTGTGTGTATATGTGTGGGACAGTGTCTGTGTATGTGTGTGTGCGTGTGTGTGTGTGTGTTTGTGTGTGTGTGAAGCCATGAAGTCGTCATTGGTTTATGTCTATGTGTGTGTTTACCCATAGCTAATGTGAGAGTGTGTGTGTGTGTGTTTGTTATTATAGACATCATGTGTGTCACTAAATACATACTGTGCCAGAAAGAATGTGCTGGCATGTGTTTGTTTGTCCGAATATATGTGTTTGAGAGTGTATGTCTGTAAATGTGTGTGTATTTGTGTGTTTAAGCATGTCTGTCTGTGTGCGGTTGCATGTGTATGTCTGTGTGTGGGAGGATGTGTATGTATGTCAGTGGCTGAGCGTGTGTGTGTGTGTGTGTGTGTGTGTGTGTGTGTGTGTGTGTGTGTGTGTGTGTGTGTGTGTGTGTGTGTGTGTGTGTGTGTGTGTGTGTGTGTGTGTGTGTGTGTCTGTGTCTGTGTGTATGTGTCTGTGTAAGCATTTTTGGTGTGTGTGTGTTTGTCTGACTGTGTAAGAATGTGTGTGCATGTGTGTGTGCATGTGTGTGTAAGCACGTGTGTGTGCGTGTGTGTGTATGTGTGTGTGTGTAAGCACGTCTGTGTCTGTCTGTCTGTCTGTCTGTCTGTCTGTCTGTCTGTCTGTCTGTCTGCGTGTGTCTGTGTATGCGGGTGGATCAGTATGTATGTCTGTCAGCGGCTGGGTGTAACTCGTGTTTATATCTCACCTTCGTATATAGAGATGATGTGTGGGTGGCGCAGTGATGACATGATCTCGATCTCTCGCCGTATGTGCACCATGTCCTGATCGTCCTTGATCTTCTCCTTCCGGATCGACTTGATGGCCACCTGGAGACAGAGAGCATGGCCCGGTCACTAGACAGCACTCTACAATCCCTTCGCTGTTAGCCTGCTGTAGCAATGGCCAGCTGGTAGCATCCTGTGGTAAACAAATCTGAACGGTTATTATTGAGTGAATTCAATTTGACTCAAACTACAGGGAACCTGGAGGGTGGATTTCCACAGAAAAACCATTTACTCTAGTCCCTCGGCATGAAATAAAATAACTCTGGAGTAGTCATGGTAGCCATAATATAGACAGTCACCTGGCATGTAATTTAACCAGTCTCTTGGTTGGCCGTGGGAGGTCAAATATGAGGGTTCTCCTCTCTCCCCTTGGAGAAAAACAACCTTGCATGTGGTGGCCCTAATGGAGGCCTTCTTTAGGGCCCATGTCTACATTTAGCTCTGTGTGTGTCAGTGTTTGGGCTGGGCCAAGGAACTGGGGGGGGGGGGGGGCTTAACCTTGCACTAATGGAAAGATCAAGTGAAGCAGCAGACCCACAAGGTTTTAGCGAACATGGACGTTGACAGTATTTGTACATTTTCTCCTCCACCTGTTGTGGGAAACCGCTCTTAAGATCAGATAAAATAAGATCCAGAACCATGGAGAAGGAACCATTGAAAGAGAACTCAAAAACACTTAATGGATGTCACTCAGAAGAACTCTGTTGTCCTCACATTGAATACCCTCTATCTGGAGGGTTGGACCACCGGGGAGTAGAAGAGAGAGAGTAGGAAAGCACAGAGCGGAGAACATTCTAACCAATTCCTTCTTGCTTATTAGGATCCATGGCCAAAATTTGATTTGATAATTTCACACTGTCATGCAAATTCAAAACTCAGCCCAAGGGCCGATGGCAACTTGGAGCATTAAGGCTCCCAGTTTCTGGCCGAGGCACTCCTCAAAATGAAAGGTTAGCCCGCTACTCCAAGTAAACCAAGTAAGAGGGGACCGTCTAGCTAGCACATGTCCATATAATTGCAGCCTAAACATTCTGGATTCGGTTCTGGTCCTCCTTTGATCAGGCCTTATATAGGGTCCATTCATTCCCAATTTTGTTAGTTTAAACTCTTGTCCTCTGGGGCTAGGAGCTAAGCGGTCGGATTCCGCAGAGCCCGGCTTTATTCCATGCAGAAGAAACCACAGGCAGTAACGGGTGCCAAGCTAATTACCGTGTACATCCATAAAAATAACCCCAAATCGGAATAGCTCCCATCCAGAGCATTGCCTTGATTACATAGAATTAAAGGAAGGGGTTCAGTCGTAAACAAGAAGGGGTCCCCCCCCTGTGTCCGTCAACATACCGGGGGGTGGCGTTGGTTACCTGGTGCTCTTAATTGGTAAAGCCGTTCTGGTCTGAAGCTCTGGGGTTCTTTTCCCTTACCACATTGGGTCCAATGGAACATTTAACTTCAGGTCCAAGACTTGACTATTCTTATCCGCATACGGCTCTTATGGGTTTGAATTTAGGAAATGAAAGGTGCAATGCCAATTCCTGTTGAAATAGGCCAGTGAGACCGCTACCTCTGACTCTACCTCAATCCATTTTTTCGAAAAACAACCCATTAAAATGGCTCAATATGTGGAAAACTCTCCCGTGCAACATAGAGAGAAAAGTCCACCCAAAAAATCTACAAGTTAACTTTCCAGTGGGTGATTTTGTAGACGGTGATTTTCGAAAGAAAATACAACAGAAGCACAACACCGCCTGCGCTCAACCCGTCCACCGCCATGATGCTAATACCGCGCGCGACGCTAGGCTCGTTAAACGATCCCCCGTTCCCGCAGCACAGCTTGAGATGAGGCCAGCCATCGCGAGCTTGTGCGTCCTCTTCTCGCCGTGACCCTGCCGTGACCCTGCAGTGGGTCACTAAACAGGATTGCAGATCACCCATCCGCCAGCAGCCTTGGCTGGCCGACCCAGCTACGCTTAAGTGGGGTTCCCATTTACTGTCACTCGCAGTAGACCGCCAACCAACCCCCGCGCCAGCGTCTGCCAGGTATAGGTCTGGTTGAGTCCCGCCCCGCTCTCCTGCTTGAGACAGAGGGGGCCATGTGAAGTACGTGACTCGTGACTCGCTCCAGTGGAGCCTGACATCGGTCAGTAGCTTTCTCAGGTCGTCAGAACAAAGCAGGGGGAGAATAAGAGGAGGTAGCACAAGACACCAGTTCTTCCGCGGCCTCTTAACACCGATTGTGTTATATCTGGCTGAGAAGGAAGTAATTGGAGGTGGAGTGGGGGGGGGGGCGAGGAGAAGCGGGGGAAGGGGGTGGTCACAGAGGAGGAGGAGGGGACAATGGAGGTGCACGATGGATAGGAGAGAGATGGGAATTAGGGGAATGGGAGAGTGACGACGACCGAGAGAAAGAGACAATAGAAGGCCTGAAGGACGTTCGGGGGGTGAGTCAGAAGGGAGGAGAGAGACGACAACACAACACACACACACCACCACACACACACACACAACACACACCCACACACCACACACAACACACACACACACCACACACCACCACACACACACACACACACACCACACACCAACACACACACACCACACACACAACACACACACACCAACACACACACACATCACACAGATTTATGGTAGTAGTTAAAGAACATTCACACGGATTCCCAGCAAACTCCAACATCCTGAACTGGAACCAGGAAAGGTTCAGCTGAACTCCAACACACAGAGCAGAGATAAGACACAAGGAGAAGCTTTGCTCTGTTTGTCTGTGTGTGTGAGGGTGTGTTTGAGTCTTGGCGCGTGTCCTATCTCTTTCCGTCTCTCTTCGCTGTGTGTGTATCTCTCTCCACTCACTCTTCTTTCTCTGGTGCACGTCTCTCCTCTCTCTCTCATCTCTCTCTCTCTCTCTCTCTCTCTCTCTCTCCTCTCTCTCTCTCTCTCTCTCTCTCTCTCTCTCTCCTCTCTCTCTCTCTCTCTCTCCTTCTCTCCTCTCTCTCTCCCTCCATCCTCTCTCTCTCTCTCTCTCTCATCTCTCTCTCCTCTCTCCTCCCTCTCCCTCCCTCTCTCTCCTCTCTCTCTCCTCTCTCTCTCTCTCTCTCTCTCCTCCTCTCTCTCCCCCCCCCCCCCCCCAGTGGAATCCATTGCTAACAGATGTGATGTCATCTGGTGCTTTAAGCTCATATTAACAGGACTCTGTCAGCCCTTCGAGGGACGCCCACACCCTGCACAATGTTATTGTGGGGTTCCCTCCGTCCCCATCCAGACTCCTCATCTGGGACGCTCCTCCACCACCCTCCACCACACCACCCCCACGCCCCCCGCCCGCCAACCAATCATACACACAGCCCTTTACAGGAAATTAACTTTTCCCTTGCAATCTCATTTCCTGCAGGGACGGGCCTTTCATGTGTCGCTAGTGAGTAATATTTGTCCCTGCTGCTGTCACCACCAACAACTTCCTTTATTGCTGCTACTGCTAAATGCTACAGCGCGGGAATATGATATAATAATTCAAGCATAAACACACACACACACACACACACACACACACACACACCACACAGCACACACACACACACACACACACACACACACACCACACACAGCACACACACGCCACACACACACACACACACACACACACAAGGCATGGACACACACCACACACACTCTAATCAAGAACAATGGCACACTTCCTCGACTATTGGATCCATGAAATGCAACAGCTTCCGTATCACAAAACAAGGGGCCGTCTAAGAACCCAATCACATACGGAGCCACCTACAAACCACCGCCGCCACTCCCTGCCCCCACTCCCGGTACTCCTGTGTCCAGGCGGCGAGGGCGTGGGTCTAACCTCGCCTGTTAGTGTGCGTTTGTGCTGTGTCCACAGCACTCGCTACACGCAATGCTGCTATAGGTCTGACCGATGTCTCGGTAGAATGGCTTTGGCCGTTTCGTTGCGCTTTATGGACTACACTACGTCTGTGATGCTTTAGGGCACTTCAGGACTCCTCCATCACTCACGCACACCAACCGTCTCTCTGTATGGCCCACCATTCCGTTCAAGACCTTGAGCACACACACCTTACCCCACCCCCCACCCTACGCCCCTAACTCCTATCATAAACGCGCTCCTCTCTCGTCTAGTGGGCACACTTTGAAAAAAATCACACGCACCACTATTCTTTCCACTTGACTTCATTTGGGGCCCTTCCTAGGGAAGTGGGTTCACTCGGGGTCGACTTTATGTATTGTGTGTGTGTGTGTGTGTGTAGTGTGTGTGTGTGTGTTGTGTGTGGTTGTGTGTTATGTGTGTGTGGTGCGCGGTGTGGTGTGTGTGTGTGTGTGTGTGTGTGTGTGGGGGCCGGGGGTTAACCAGGCTCACTCGGCGCCCTCATCTGCGACTTGGACCCCATTGGGAGACCCTCGAGGTCCACGAGCGCTCCAGATTAAAACCCTAGTCACGTTGCCCTCCTTGCAATGAGATATAGGTGGCGTGCCACATGCCAAATCTGACCACCCCCCCCCCCCCCCAGTCCCCCACCCCCTCTGCCCATTGCCCCCCCCCCCAACCGTGCCATTCCCCAAAGGTCTTGCTGGGAGATAAGTCTGTTAGGCGCACAGAGCGAGACTGACGATATAAGGTAGCAGAACCGACCAAATGTTCAGCGTGCCTCAACACAGACTCGCTTACCGCACCAGTACCTTAATCTAGTAATTAAGGCCTTCCTCACGGCATATGACTGTTACGTGACTGTGGGCTGTCATTGCAGCCTGCACCCTTGACGCCACTTTCCTATTGCCTGCTCAAAGTAGGAAGGATTCTATACGTCGAGCTTGAGGCTTGCACACATAGCGTCGGTCTCGACGGGAAATGCCAACGCGCCCGAGATTACACCCTAGACACACAAGCCCGACTCCGCCGAGACGCATTCGAGACGAAGACGACACTTTTGAAATAGTAAGACTGTTGATATTATTATTTTTAATACTTTGGTCGCGGAGCGGCGCGTCCGGGTGTCGGATCCGAGGTGATGAGGTGTGACGCGGTGAAGTCCGATCGAACAGAACAATGATGCAGACTGGATCAGAGGAGGACGTGCTTCTGTACTTGTATGACCCCTGAGGAGGGTCACCCCCAAGCTGGAGGTAATCCACCTGATTAGTGTAGAGCATATAGCCACAGCCGAGAGCTGTGAGAGAGGGCTTAAGGGCCCGCTGGCAGGCACTCACGCAGTTGCCAAGAGCAAAGTGTGTGTGTGTGTGTGTGTGTGTGTGTGAGCGTGTGATTGTGTGTGTGTCGTGTGTGTGAGTGCGGTGGTGTGCTGTTGTGGACTGGGACTGTGAGTGTGTGTGTGTGTTGTGTGAGTATGTGTGCAGTATTCGATTGGTATGTGTAGTACCTGTGTGTCTGTGTCATATTGTGGGTGTGTGCTGTATATGCGTGTGTGTGTGCATATGTGTGTGTGTGTGTGTGTGTGTGTATGTGATTGTGTACGTGCAGATACCTTTGTGTGTGTGTATATGTGGGTGTGTGTACGTGTGCTGTGTGTGCGTGTGTGGTGTGTTGTGTGCTGCGTGTCGTGTTGTGTTTGTGGTTGTGTTTGTGTGTGTGTGTGTGTGTGGTGTGGGTGTGTGTGTGTGTTCCGTGTTCGGTGTGTGTCTTGGCCATGGGAACAGTGGAGGGGGTGCTGATACGGTGTTGTTGACTTTGTTGACCTATACCCCGTCGCCCCCTCCGCTAGTGTTCCTAACACATGGAAAGTTCGTCCTGTTCTGCCAGAATGGGGGCAGGGGGGCCGGTTTTGCCACACGTGTAAATGTTTTAAGAGGCATAAGGACAAGGACAGTTCAAAGGTCAGAGAACAGTTAAGCTTTCGGTATGAAGTGTATGCACTCACATGCACACACGCGCACACATACAGCCTCTCACAGACACACACAGACTTCCTTTCTTTCTTTCTTTCTGTCTCACTCACACGTACACACACACAAACTCACATGCACGCACACACATGCGCACGCACACACACACACACAAACAACAACACACACACACACACACACAAATAAAAAAATGACCCTTACCCAACAAATGCTGCGGCCTTTCACACAACATTGTTGACCGTGCTTGCACAACTGTGAAGGCCTATGAAACGTTAACCTAGGTCACCCCTGCAATAAATTGTAGGCTACTATTTGGCACAGTTGAATGTGCGTGGGTTGAAATATATAGTTAGGAGACTGTGGGTTGACTCTAATAGCGCGTGCCTCGCCGGGGTCACCAGTGCAGCCACTAGAGCATCGCTCTATCAGTAGTCTGATTTTAGCATCAACACAAAAGCATCCGGTCGCTGCTCTGGGAATGAGCGCGCGTGCAGTGCGGACTCTCGGCGGCCCCAGGGGTCCATTTGACCGCTGGGGGTGGGGGGGGGGGTCCCCAAGAGGGAATAGCCTAAACGCAGTGTGCATGCGCCTATAGGCCTACGAGCGGAACAAGTCAAGGTAGTTATTTTGGACCACTGTTTGTTTTGAGTGAGTGACTAGGCGCAAGGGCGTCGCTGGCGTGCATGGGTGCATGAATTACAGTCTACAGTCTAAGAGAGTTTAACCACCTTAAAAGACCTTGACAGATGTTTACATGGACTCGAGTGAGTCCTCAAGTGGCGAGCTCACCTCTCTGCCGGAGTGGCGCTCGATGGCTTTCCTCACTTTGCCATACGTGCCTCTGCCGAGCGTCTCCAGTAGCTCGTAGCGGTGCTTCAGGTTGTGCTTGTGGTGGTGCTTCTTCACGCCAGAGTTCCTCCTCCCGTCGTCGTGAGCCGTGTTCTCTACAGCGGGGTCGGGGCCAACAGGTTGCTCGCCCCCTCCTGCTCTGTGCTGGCCCGTGGAGGCTCTGGCCCCGGGCCGGGATAACCCCCGCTGGGCCGCTATACACGACGGCGGTATCCATCTCGATAAGGGGACTTATTCACTCTAACATCCCACTGGTCAAACTCGCTCGAACTAACTAGTTTTTCTTAACGATAATATAATACTTATAGGCCTAGTGATAGTTTTAATAAATAAATAAATACAAAAGAATAATGCGTACTAGGTAATATATTAGTGGAAAGTATTATTTCCAGATTGTCTTGGATGATCATTTGGGTTCGGTCATACTTGGAGTACAAACATTGTTTCCAAACGTTTACTTAACAATAGCCTTGTATAGCCAGTCTACTGTCAGATTAACTGCAAATAGCCATCAGACGGGCACTATCATCCTGGTATATAATAACATAACTCATAGTCCTACAGGGTCTACGACTATAGTGTAGACTCACACGTCCTCAGAATAAGACACTGCATGTCGACTCCTCAACTTTCACTTTCTAAAAAAAAATATATATAGGTGTATTATGTATGCGGACGATAGAGAGCCTTTAACAGCTCTATAATAAGTACAATAAACTAACACCAAAAAAGAACGATCCGTGCTATAGAACTCAGTTAGTGGTCTGGCGTCATCTCGTAGTCTGTCGTGCTTTCATTGGTCGTTCACGTTCACGTCTGTCGCTCTAAACGCCGCCGACCGATCACATATTAACTCACAACTAAAAGGCCAAACCCTCAGCGTCATCGCCTCCCGAGAAAAGCAGCGACGGAACCGGCGTGGTGGATGAAGATGCGGACCCTCATTTTGTCCACAGCCCAGGTGTCACAGCGTCACTCCTCTGGACCCCCTGCGCTGCGATGCCAGTGCCCCATGCCCGAGTGGACGCCAGAGATGCGGTGCTGCTGTGGTGATCGGAGAGCTCAACGGGAGACGCTCTGAATGGTGCCATGGTCGTTTTACTGCTCCTTCTCTCTCTCTCTCGCTCTCTCACTCTCTCTCTCTCTCGCTCGCTCTCTCTCTCTCTCTCTCGCTCGCTCTCTCTCCTTCTTCTTCTTCTGCTTCTTCTCTCTGTGTGTCTCTGGTCTCTGGTGCGCGAGGGGGCTGCTGCGAAGAAGTAGGAGGAATGCGAGATGATCCGAGTCCGGAGGCGGAGTTAGACACATCCTACTTCTCGCTCTCTTTCTCTTTCTCGCTCTCGCTCTCTCGCTCTCGCTCTCTCGCTCTCCCTCCCTCCCCATTCTCCCTCCTTCTCCCTTTCTCTCTTTCGCTTTTTCTCTCGAATCGATATCTCTCTCTTTTTTTCTCGCTCCCCCTTCTTCTCTCTCTTCTTCTCTCTTTCTCTCGTTCCCCCTTCCCTGTCTCTCGCTCCTCTCTCCCTCTCTTTCTCCCTATATCTTCCTCTCTCCCGTTTCTCCCAGTCTCTCCCTCCCTGTCCCTCTCCCTCAAAATGAAAGAGCTTGATTTTGGCATATGACACATAGAACACAAGTAAAAGCAGAAACAATTGATACTAATAAATATGAAAGTTAAAACAATTTAACACAAAAAGTGTATTATTATCTCTCTCTCTCTCTCTCTCTCTCTCTCTCTCTCTCTCTCTCTTCTCTCTCTCTCTCTCTCTCTCTCTCTCTCTCTCTCTCTCTCTCTCTCTCTCTCTCTCTCTCTCCTCTCTCTCCTCTCTTTCTCCCCCCCCCCCCTACTCACACAGTGGACTGCTGAGCATGGTTCCTGTAAACACTGCATTGATGATCACTAAAACAAGGCTATTCCAATCCCATTCAACAGAACATGACTAATCTGTGAACAAAAATTGCTTGTATCGCAATGATCCAATAGGCTTCCCCACCAGCAGTGTTTGTCAGTGTTTTATGTACATGAATTCACATTTGCATCTGGTTCCTCATAATAACAAGGAATGCAGAAGTCTCTGAGTCTCCGATGGATTATCTAATTAATCTCATTTTGCTGTGGGCTCCACTGTAGCCTTCTACGGGCCAAGCTGATGTCTTGAATTCCATGTGGGTTTTCACTGTTTTGCATGGAACAACCTCGGTTCAACAGAGATGAAACTCAAAAGTAATCTTAATTATGATTTTCAAATAGAAAAAATAGAGTTTCAAAACATCTGACAATAGATTAAGCGAGGCACTATGCCAGCTTGTTCTCCTGTTATTGAAAGAGGATCCAGGCATCCCTTTGAGGTGACCTGATGCAACCCAGGTCCGGGGATCAGATGGTATCGACATTGTAGGCCTACACTTGACGGTGAAGGCCCATTTACATCAAACATATCCGATCATGACCTCTATTTTCTCTTTGATGTCAACAACAGTTGGTACACATTTAAAACATGTATGGCATTGGTTTTCCTTGTAATATGGTACGTTTAGTTCCCTGTTATATAGACTACCGTATCGGTGATGGAAATCTAATGGCCTTATTTGCGCTACATGGCAATAGCAGACTGTTAAACTGTGGGATTGGGTCGTGTATGCAGTAATAGTGACACCACTGCCCCCTTGTGGGGACATGGCTGAAATGTAAAATATCGGATCATCGGAAACAAGGCAAACTTGAGTCGACATGAAATTTTCACATTAAAGAAAAGGAAAGACAAATATAGCAGGACATATCAAGACTTTAATGTATCATCCACCAGATCAGTTCCAGTTGTTCTTGCACATAACCCTAGAAGATCCACTGCCAAAAAGTAAAGCACATTTGTGGTCAGTGGGAGAGCCAGACATTATTGATGGCTCACATACAGTCAGAACATCTAAGATTAATCCTATGCTATTTGTTGAAATCTCTGAAAGGCACATAATTCAGATTGGACAAAGAATCCACTTTGAGTAGGATAACAAATGTAGCACAATCCCATCCAAAATCCCATCAAGTATGTTTTCAACTAAAATATGACAGTGTGGATCAAAGTCACAATGTCAAAAGTTTTTTTTTATGCATGCCAGACGTTCATGCAGGGATAGGCAGACTCAAAGTTACCAAGTGTCATTATTCATTTAGTTAATTTATATAAATAAAAATAATACTAATAAATCCTGCTGTATGATGTGTACGTTCTATTGCAGATGCATAGCCTTAGCAACATTAGCTGACATCGATACAGAATACAAAACAGCCTATACATCTTGAATTCTAATAGCAATAAAATGCAAGTGCCAAAATGTGGAAAACAAAAATATTGCCAAAGTTGTGCAGGCCTATGTTTCACACGGCTAAACAAATCTCTGTTCATTTCACTTTCTGAGTGGCCATGCATTCAAAATGAAAATAACAACGTTCAAGCTTGGCAACAAGCACTGCCAAGGGGCCAGCTGGCTCAGCCTACAACACAAACCTCAGATCGGAATAGCATAAGACAAGAGCACAGGTCAGGATGAGGTGTTGGTCGCTCACAAATGACGCTGATGGATGAAGAAACCCTTCATACTCTGTCTCAACTATATCACATCAGCAGTCCCTCAACTCATCAATTCACTCCCTGCAAATGTAGCAGAATGTACGAGAAGCCATGGGGCTAAAATTTTGCATTTGTTTGACTTCCAGATGTGAATCACTGCCTCTCTTCCTAGTTTCTTTTTCCCATGTGCCAAGGTGTTGTCAAACAGGTTTTCACCGTTGACCACCTCTAGCCTGGGTATAATGGCTAAGGATCAACAGCTGCTGAAGCCACACGTCGCTTTCAAAGGGACCACGCCTAAATAGAGGGAAAAACAAATAGCTCCATCCAAACCCAATGGATTGTGCGTACAGAAATCAATGAGATGTCAATATATGTTATGATATCGGATTACAATAGGCATAGGCCTACATGAGATTCTAGTGCTAACTGAGGACAGCTTTAATGTATTATTATGGGTAAATAAAAAAGATCAAATGCTGTAATACAACACATTATAAAACCACTGGATATTATAAGAAAAGGGATTGTTTGCTGCAAGCCTTTATTAACCTAACTCTATTATGTGAACCGCTTAATCACAAACTCATTCAGTGGGCCATGAAGTCTATTATAGTCCCTATCTCCGGCATAACCGCTTCATAGCTTTGAATGTCGTATCCAACAGATTGAAGCGCACTCGCTCTATGGCTTTATTTCCAATTGAATATCCTAATGGAGCAGGACTATGACATGCAGACACTGCTTCAACTAATTAATGCTTGAAAGACTGTTCAAATTAGTAAATACACATGGTATTAGTGACTTTCAAAAGCTCACACAGCTTTAAAATGGCAAGGAATAAACAGTCGGATAGGGCCTCCGATGGAATATATAGCTCTATATTGGAAAGGTAATACAATATTCCCATGCTAATCCCTTACTGGGAAGCAGTGAAAGCTTTTCTACACGGTTATTTCTTATGAAGTGCAATAATAACGGGTAATTGACTTTGTGAGCCTGGGCTCCTCAGGCAGACCCTGATCCAAAGAGTATTATAGCTCTAATCATTTTTCATCCAAGGCCAAGACCTAGGAATTGGCCTAGGTCTTGCCAGAGGATCAACTAATCAAAAACAATGAAACCATATTAAAATTTAAATTCAATATAATAAAAAAGTTGATTTTTAAATTATATTTAATTTGAATATCGTTAAATAGGCCTGTAAAATGCTATTTGATTCCTGGCTTAATTGTAGGCCATGAACGTTTGCCATGACGCTTGGCAAACGCAGTGTGGGTGGCCGCAGTGTGGGTGGATCTCCCTCGCAGACATTAAATACTTATTTATGTTTTATGAAAATTAAAAAAATACAATAGTACCAGTTATAGAACTATATCACAACATTACACTAAACACTAGATTGGGGTAAACTTCTGTAGGGCGGATTGTGGGGTCACAACCGGATCAAGGTATGACGAGCAGAACACGTGGGTCGCAGGTCAAATTAAACTCCGACCTGATCAGCGCGGCAGCAGCAGCTTCCCCAGCGAACAAAGTGTTTTACATTTACATTCCCTAGTAGGGCTAAAGGTAAACCTGGTTGCGATAAAAAAAAAGGTGATGTCGACTCATCAATCAATCATCAGCATCAATGAATTTGCTAATTAACTGCTCGGCTAACGTCAGCTGTTTTAGCGTGGCTAATTCTCGCTGTAGGCCAGCAGTGTATTGTGGTCGTGTGTTTTTCAATCTAAAACCACCCGTTTTTTGTCCTCCAGTGCGTATACGCACAGATAGTTGTGTAAATATACTATATACTATATATGATATGGGATGTAAATATTAAAACGCATTTTTTGACCTTCCCCCTGCAGCCGAGTTTGGAGAGAGATGCTGTCCACGGTGCAGCGTGTTCTGGCCAAGCTCGTATCTCCAATTTGGAGGACGATGGATTCAGACCAACAAGACATGTCCCTTGGGGCGGGTACATTGCAAACATTTCACACGATTTCTATAGAGATGTTCAGACCTAATGTGTTGTTTCGTTCAGATTGACTGGGTCGTACACATACGTTTTGGTCTGTGTTAGGCCTATCCGCAAGCCGATCGATTAAGAAAATGGCGGCCACATAAGGCCTACTAGCCATTCCTTCAGCCATTCCTTCCATTCAGAAAGAAAGACATAAACTAGCTCATACATTACAAAAGTATATATCTTTTGTGGAAACAAATGCATGTCTATGTCCATGACTAAAAACATCTGTATAGGTACAATTTTGGTGAATTATATGTTGGCAACTTTTTAAGAATTCTATTACGATTTAGCCTATTTATTAAATTAATTAATAAAAAATTTTTTTTTTAGAAACAATCAGATAAGGCTTATACTTTAATGAACAGGGTACTCCATGGAGGGAACTGGGGAGTCGGCAATATGCAATCGTCCCCCATGTTTTAGGCCCTGCATCTTTGCCACGTTCATGTTTTTGTGCGCCAGGTTCGGAGGAGGTACGACACCTGCGGAGCAGCGTGGTCACCCATATCTTCCTGGACTATGGCATGATAGACGACGTGATCTACTTCACCGGCGCCCAGGTGTTGGGCGGCATCCTGCTTCGAGTAGGGGACACCGTTGACGGAATAGCAGCCCGCGACGGGGCCAATGGGGGCTGGAAAGCACTGAGGGTGAGGGCCCATTTGGATTGGTTTCGGTTGTGTTGAGCGCATGAATGTTCACTTTGTCAGCCGAGGAACCGAAGGTCAGGGTTCGTGCTGGAGATCTAGATATTATGCAGTCACTTGGCACGTTGTTTGACACCCCCACAGTGCACTTGTCCCAGAAGTGTTTTTTTTTAGTTCACTGTAAGGCCCTTTCCACCAGCCCTTCCCTTTTGACTCCTACAAAGACTAAGCATGCCTCATAACTCAAGAATATTACCATGTTTTAGAGTTATATTTAAAGCGCCAATGGCCGAAATACCAAATGAAAAGAGTAGTACACATGTTTCAAAGTCAGCTGATAGCGTAGTGAAAGTAGCCTGATTGTGTGTTATCTTTATTAAAAGAGTGCTTTTATGCTTATCAGTAGGATGTGATTTGTAAGCTTCTGATTACTTGTGTCACCGACGTGTAAGTGTACATGTGGTTGATTTGTAAGTTGACCAAATGAAAGGCCACCGTAATCCATTTTACACGATTGCGATACTTGACCAGAAGGTGTGTATTTCTTGTCGACTGCTGTGGCTACACAAACTTTTGTCAATCCTCTCAGGAAAAAAACGAAACTCTAGAACAGTTTTATATGCATTTGTTTGTTCAGAAGAAAGAGAAAAACAACCATATATCGTATATATGTCGGTACAGTAGAGACGTTAATTGAAACAAGTGCCAAGCACTTACAATTACTAGGTTAACCATTCCCTGTATTCCAAAATATAGTATAAAATGCTACTTAATGCTAAATACTATTTTCAAGTGCCATAATATTGCCTACCATGATTATTTATAGTCGTTGCAACCATGTCTATGATGACTGATCAGCCTCTCAGAATTCACTGGAGGCTGAGATACGAATTAAACAGCGAGGTTTGCAACTGTATGCGTCGGTTGGTCTGAGGGCGGCCTTACGGGGTCGATGGGTTTAATGATGGTACGCTGTGGATTTTCCCTCACGCGGGTTATATTAACGGTTTTATTTTTTCAAGTTTGGGGATCAGGATTTGCCGCATCATCTTCATGGTCGTGCTGTGAGCCTGTCTAGTCAGTAAGACGCTGAAAACCTCGTTCCTCTGCCAGCCCTGTCGGGCGTTGGCATGACAAAAATGGTCAAATAGGCCCTCTCAAAGGGGGAAAAAGCCGCATGGCAAATCTGTCAATACCACTTATTTCTTACTTTTAAAACTGATCTCTTGGGTCTGAGGGCTGCTGCTGAGGCAGGCGTCGTCATTGCTTTCCTACGGAGACCGCTTGCCAAGTCCACTGGCACTTCTTCAGAACAAACATAGATAATAAGGACCACAAAGTGAAAAAAAGTTTTGTTTTTATGAGGATATTCAATAAAGATAACAATACATGAAACATGGCAATTAAATGCTTTTTGCTAAATCTTTCAAGTTCATGATTTTGGCTGAACTCGGAATAGGAAATTACCATTGGCATACAATGCATTATCCTGCTCAGTCCCTCTCCATATGCACCCAGATTATTGATCAGCACATAATCTTTTGATTTGGAAAATATTTACTGTCAAGCTTTCTCTTTATTCTCATCATCTGGGAGCGTATTGATATCATTGATTTCTTGGTTTCAATCGGTGTCATTTCAACTGGCCCGTATGTTATTACCCGGAAATATCTGTTCATCTGTCGATGATGGTGATTTCAATAATGTTATCAATAAATATTAATGAAATATTCTACAAATAAACAAAATGCGATCCACCCCGTATCCCTCTTTGTTCGTATTATCTACTACAGGATGTCCGCGCAGCCATAAAAAGTCTTAAAAAGTCTTAAATTCATGTTTCTAAATTTAAGGCCTTAAAAAGTCTTAAGTTTGTTACAAATGTCATATGCTGGTCTTAAATACTGTAACTCAAGGTCTTAAATTTGTCAGGGCAGGACTATTTATTTTTTTATTTTCCCCGAGGGACTTTTCAGGAAGGACATGTAGAGAGGCTTCTTTCTTGCTAGCTGCATATATAAACGATTATCTGCGTGCTTGCTAGCTAGTCTGCGACAATGGGCAGGTTCAAATTCAAGGACAGTTGGCTGGAAGACGTCCGTTTCCGAAGTTTGCTCGCGTCGGTTGCCAGCCCCCCACCATCACGTGTTTTAGGTCTTAAATGTCATTCAAGGTGGTCTTAAAGTCTTAAATTTGACTTGCTGAAACCTGCAGGTACCCTACAAGAATCGTACTATCGCCATTCCAAAAGGCACTCCAAGTCATGCCACCCAGCCAGCCGTGCTACGCTAGTTCAAGTCGCACTGATGCACAACCAGTTTAGAGTTGGCTGAACACTTATTTCTTATCTGAAAGTCTCCTGTCTACTGACTGGGAGTGGCACTCTCTTACACCTGGCAGCTCTAAAGCCCTTATCGTTAGAGCGGCCAATAATGTTGTTATGTGTTGCAGGTGGAGAAGACCCTGGCGACCTGGGAGGGAAAGGGCGAGGACACCGAGTCGGACAACATGAGACTCCGCCCCCTCATTGGCACGGTGACGTCATTTACCGGAGACATGGGCTTAATCAACCAGACAACGTTCTTCCCACGCCAGAGTCTCGGGGAAGGTACCGGAACGATTTCCTGTTACTACGCCACACAACACTTTGAGATTTTTTTGTAATTCATGAACCTAAACCATTAATTGATGACGAACGTATCGGTTAATATTCTTGGCCTCGGTGTATCGGCAAGCAAACCTTTTTGCGAATTGACCCAAACACGGGTTGTTATATTATAAGTGCACTATGTGGCATTCTGTTGCGTGTCCTTAAAGCTTAACCCTCTCGTGGACACACACACACACACACCACACACACACACACACACAACACACCACACACACACACACACACACACACACACACACACACACTACTCCTTCTCACAATTTAGCTCCACTCAATATAATTTAGCTCCACTCAATACCAACCCTTTTACAACCTATTGCCATTCTGAGCGCGTTTGTTTCCCGTCCTACTGGTTAGGTTACGAGCCCATGAAGGGGGACTGGGTCCAAGCGCAGTATTTCATCAACCCGACCAAGTGGGCCAGCCAGGCCCACTCTGTGGCTCCGCTACGCTACCAGCGCTTGAACGAGGTACTGCTTTCCTTCCGAGTCACAAAAGACGGCATAGTGCCGCGCCTAGTCTCCCTTGCACCCCCGGCAGAGGGGGGGTCCCCAACGTTCACACTGGCTGTTCCGTCCACGTCACTGTTCTAGACTATTTAGATCTATTTGAGGTGTATGGATATCATTTTCTTTTTTGTATTTAAAGGGATAAGCGGTTGGATCCCTGGCTTTGAGCAGCCTCCGCTCAGAAACGCGCTATATTATCAGCAGTCAGTTTACATGCACCGTTTGCTCGTGAACGCCCCTGGGGGTCCCTCCCTCTGCGCCCCTCCCCCACAGGTCCTTGTGTCCAGCGTGTACGGGAGGAGTGGGGTGGTGGACGACACGGTCTTCTTCACCCTGGAGTCTCTGCTGCTGCCCTCCTCATACAAGCCCTCTCCGGGGGACAAGGTGAACCTGGTGATGGTGGAGAGTAACCAGTCCTTCTACTCTTGGCGGGCCCTGTGTATGGCCCCATGCAAACTCAGGTAAGCACAGCCCGTTTTCCCTGGGTCACAGGAGGGACGGTCGGGAGATTCGAGCGCTTTAAAGAAGGCAGAGGGTTGCTTGCTCCCGGCGTGCATTCTTACCATTGTTGAGCCCCTGTGGGCTTTCAGTAGGGCTTGATAAAGAATCCACATACTCGTTGCGTGTGCGGGGCTGTTCGCTCACTGTCACTGCTTCCCTGCCACAAGGGGGTGCTAGAGCATGGGAGGGGGGAATTGCAACATTGAACAAAAATCGATTAAATAAAAAAGCAACATCTGCAACTGCTGGACAGTGGTCAAATTAAGTTTGGTTGGCATAATCGAATTGGCGATTATTTTCTAATGATCCTAGGGGTGGCAATCTCTTGGCACCTCATGATTCGATTCCGGTTCAAAGGTCAAAGATTTGATTCTCAAACTATTATTGATGCATCTTGAAGCAAAAGGGATTTTCAAAAATATATATACATCTGAATCACTTCCATCACTTCCTACTTTTGTGATGATCATTAAAGAAATCAACATATTAGTTACCTTATTTAATATTTTATTAGATTTTTTTTTATTAAAAGCTTTTGTCACAAATATCACTTTCTATGAACAATGCAATAATCAATGCAGATTGCATTACAACACACTATGGAAGTAATTAACAGATTTAGTTTTCTTTTCTTTCTCATCTTTCTTTTCTATGTCATTAAAGAGAAAGCTGCCTCCAGTAAATTATCAGAATAAGCACTTGTTCGCCGATGTTGTCTGGCTGTGAGTTTGCGTGCATGCTATGCGTATGCTGAATCGCAATCGCGTCCAGACAAATCAGATTGGCCAATGCACTTTGAAGGTAAATTAAATAATTTTAAAACATCTGAAATTATCCCTCTCTGTCGAACAGATTGTTGCAGGAGGCAAACAAATTTAATAAAATAATAATGATAAAAAAAATCTCTATATTTTTTTTATTCCGATTATTAAATTATCTGAATCGAGATGGAATCGTTCTACACAGAATCGCGATGCATCGAAGAATCTATTTATTTTTCCCACCTATAATATATCCTATTCAATCAAATGTATTATATGTTATCGCTATTTGTCATTGATGTAATCCACATATTTTCACGCCAACAGCGTGAATGGGCCAAGCGGAAATCCACTGGAGGCTGAGATCCAGAGTCTCCTGGAAAACAAGGGGAGCCTGGTGGTCTCTGACTTTGGCGACTTTGGGGAGCTGGAGCTGGCGGAGTACAGAACGTTGGTGGTGTGGATCCAGTAAGTACTGGTTGAATGTCTTCAACTCTAACACTGAATTCCAGACGTTCTTTTCAATTATTTTTGACCGACATGCGTCACTGCCAGAGGCTGCACTCATAGAATAGACACCATGAGTAGAACATGTGCTCTCTAATTAATCCAATTTGTGCTATTGATCATACCCAAAACAATAGCAACAACCCATCATTAGCAATGAACGCACATAGTGCATGCAAAACTTGCAGTTGAACACCCATTGTTATGCTCCCATTGTTATTCTTAAATACAGTAAAAAAAAAAAAAAGATGTGGAACACTATTGTGGTAATATTGTTCACTGAATTCTAACTCCTATGGCCAGTACTTTGTTTTATTTATTGATTTATTTTTTAATCCTCTACAACAGGAACATGGGTTCAGAAACCCAAAGGCTGAAGAGCTGCAAGTTGGCGGGCTGGGATTCATCCCAGCAGTTCTCCCTGGTCTCCGCCTCTTGTTCCCCCAACAAGACGGCTCCCAGCAGGCCTGCAGCCGGGCAGCCGTCCGGCCCCGCGGCCGAGCCCGCCGTGGATCACGTAGAACCTCAAGTGGAAGGAGGCGACGACAAAGAGCTGGGCCGAGGGCGCGGAGAGGCTGGCCTGGAGGGGACTGGGCACGATGTTGGCTGGGAAGGATGGCACTGGGAAGACTGGGAAGGCTGGGCGGGACTCTGTGTCCGAAGAGAAGCAGGGAAAGGAGGTGGATATTGCTCCGGGAAAGAGGCTGTCTGTCGTCGTCGGCTGTACCGCTAAGTAAGTCGTTCCCTTAAATGTTTGTCGATGTATAAACGCAGGCGGTGCAATCGCCATACTGCAATTGGGACCTTTTTGGAACATTATCCGGCCTGAAAAATAATAAATGCATTGTGTGCTGTGACATAATATTGGCATAGTTAAGTATTAAACCATCTCTGTATTGATTTTTATATTTTTTTATCGATAGAGGTTTGAGTGCTACAGTAATTGCTATTAACTGTCGTCTGAGGTTTTCCCTCAGTGGGTGGAGCCATATATACATATAAGTAATATACATAAATAAAGTTTATTGCTGCAGTACAAGAGTGACATAGTGCAGGCGGATGTTTATGTCCCGCTCCATCTGCCGGTTGGTTTGACCCAGGAACATGGGCGAATGCTCCGAGCTGCTCCTGCTGCACTTCCGCTCCTTCACCATCGGGAGGCGCCTGAAGGTCGCGGTGAGCCGCCCGGAGGAGCAGCTCCTGCAGCCCAGCACGCCCTTCGCCTCCTGCGACATCCGCCTGGCCCCCGACCCGCCCTCTCGCGTGGTCACGGTTACGGCACCCCGCGCCCCCTCAAGGTACGGGGGACAGGCACTCGTTTAGTGGCGGACGTTTTTACCCGGAGTGATTTGCAAGCGCGGAGGAAAAGCAATCGCGCATTGGAACTTGAGCTACAATTCTTTTTTTTCTTTTTTTTTCCAAATGCCGCACAACCTGATTTAGATGCAGAGTAGCTTTAGAAATCAAAGTTGAAGTTCACGTAGGGTTTGATAGTGACCTTGCAGATGAAGGAACATTTAAACAAAGCCCCAAATATGAAGGGACTTGTGTGCTGTCGTGCACACCGGCTGTGTGTGCAATTGACGACTGGCCTCCTTTTTTTTAAGTGTCATTCAAGATTTCTCTTTAACCAGTTTCCTTGACAGAAGAAAAAGGGAAACGAAAAGTCCCATCCTAATGCCTGTGAGCGACTCAATGAGTTATTCATCCTGCGCTCTCTGGCTCAGTGTCTGAGGAGCTCCGTGTCTGTGGTCTCCTCCTCAGGCTCACGAAGCGGCGGCTGCCCAACTTCCTGGGTAGCTACCCGGTGCCCCAGGCCGTGAGGGAGTGCGTGGAGGCCCAGAGAGACGTGCTGGTGGTGCAGCCTTGTCTGGGAGAGGTGAGGCTAGGGTGCAGGTCTATTCCCGATTCAAAATGGTGGATTTCTGTATCTTCGCCAGTCCACTGTAATAGGAAAGGCGCTGTGGTGAATCGTGGCATGAAAGTCAATTGTGTACAAGATTATGTATTTTTATTTTTGAAAAGTAATGATTATATCGACTTGTAATCATGTAAAGGCACCAAGACAAAATTTTATTAGGTTTTGCTTTTCAGAAGTTGCGAGTCAACTCAAAATCATCAGAAGTTAAGAATGTTACGAAAGTTTTGTTAAGGTGAATTGATTCCCCCCCACCCCGACTCCAATCCTACCCCCCCGCTGTCCCCAGGTGCTGGCAGCCTCCAACATGCGCGCCCGCTTCGAAGTGCTGCTGTGGCTGGAAGAGCTGCGGGCAGGAGGGCGAGCTGAAGGAGTTCTCCATCACCGCGGCCGTGCTCCGCAAGGGGGCCCAGTACCTCCACCTGGACATCCCGGGCCTGACCGAGGGCCGCCCCAGCCTGTTCATAGGTGAGGCAGAGGGGGGTAGCATCAGACACGTGTGCACGGTAGAGACAGGGGGGAAAAAGTGGAGATTCACATTGAGGTCGAAAATCTGATCTTCTATGATTCGGAATTTATTCACTTTTTTTTTTACTTTGTTTAATAGATCTCCTTTTTTAGTTTTATCTTCTATTTTAGTTTTAATTCTCCTTAGTTAGTTTTATCTTTGTGTTGACAAAACCCTTTTTAAATATAAAAACAACACAATGGTTTGCATTTCTTGTGCAGGACTGGAGTAGAGTCTGAAATTGGCCCCTCTATCAACTGAATGGAGACTCTGATTGCGACCGAGATTCCAAAAACAAATCTTGAGATGCCAGAGATTCAAACCCCAACTGCATGCATGTTTATAGTTTCTAAAACTCGAGTAGTAATTACCTTTTTGTGGGATTGCTTACGTCCTGCTTCACAGGGGACAGGATTGCGCTGAAGGAGCCCCAGTGCAACGGCGTGACGATGGAGTACATCGGCATCGTCAACGAGGTAGAGCCCGTGTTCTCGACGGGTAAGGTTTCCTCTTCATGGAGGTGGATCTCTTGAGAGTGACGCGTCCCCGTGTCGGCCCGTAGATCCACGAGGAGGAGGTGAGCTTGAGGGTGAATGGCGACCTGCAACAGCGCTACCGGGGAGAGCCGCTGGACGTTGAGTTCACCTATAACAGGTAAGGCAGGCGGGTCTTGGTGGACAAGGGGTCAGGGTGTCCGCGCATCCTTAAAAAGACTTAAAAAGTCTTAAATTCATGTTTCCAAATTTAAGGCCTTCAAAAGTCTTAAATTTGTTACAAATGTCATATGCTGGTCTTAAAAACTGTAACTCAAGGTCTTAAATTTGTCGGGGCAGCACTACATATTTTTTAATTTTTCAGGAAGGACATGTAGAGAGGCTTCTTTCTTGCTAGCTGCATATATAAACGATTATCTGGGTGCTTGCTAGCTAGTCTGCGACAATGGGTAGGTGCAAATTCAAGGGCAGTTGGCTGGAAGACGTCCGTTTCCGAAGTTGGCTTCGCGTCTGTTGCCAACCCCCCACCATCGCGTGTTTTAGGTCTTAAATTTCATTCAAGGTGGTATTAAAAAGGTCTTAAAAAGTCTTAAATTTGACTTGCTGAAACCTGCAGATACCCTGCAAGGGGTTAAACCAACCCATTCCTGAGTTTGATCGCCATCGTCTTCTCTGCCTACCTGTAGGCAATGTTGAGTAAGAGGACTAGCCCAGTCTCCTCCCTACCGATTTGAGTCGGAATTCAATGCAAGTGAACATGGAGCTAAACGGTATTGTTCAATTATAATCGAACAACGACAAAGTCAAATCTGATTCGTCAGGCCAGACCCATCGTCGATCATTGAATCATAAAAACTTTAACCACTAGACGATCCTGGCTGCTGTCCTTTGTTATAAAAACGGTCAATCCTTGATTGGATTCCCTCGTTTGTTTTTGGTTTTTATTTTTTCCCTTACTGAATATATTGATCTGACTTCATTTCCAGGGTGACCATGAGAAGGTGCCACCATGCCCTGGAGCAGGCCAAGCACTTTGGAAGTGGTAGGTGACCGTTCTACCTGGAACGTGTGGCCGTACCGCGCCTACGGTTTTCCACATTAAGCAGAGCGCTTAATCATTGGTGGCCCATGTGTGACTAAATGCTTAAAGTCTCAAAGTGTGACACTAAGCCCCTCGGAGAACCTCACAGAAAGGGAGCTTCGTGAAAACGTCACACATTGCGACATTAATATTAAGTCCATCAACATATTGACAACCTTTGATCGTTGAAAACTGTAGTAAAGCGCTAAACCTTAATTTCATAGTATGTAACACGCAACAGGCTACTCAATGGATGTCAACATTTGGTGTGTCTTTATACAGAACAGGTGTTTTCCTTTATATACCACTCATTGTGTTGTAGCGCACCCACTCTGCATGTTGTTCCTGACTCCCCTCTCTAGTACTGTTCCCCACGGAGATCGTCCTCCAGGCATGCCAGTGGACCGGGAAGTGGCTAGAGGAGCCAGCCAAGGAGACCACCATGGAGGAGAGTGAGGTGAAGCCTCAAATTGATTCCGCTTCTTTTTTTTTCTTTTTTTTTTTTTGTGATTTTTAAATATAAATATTGTTCCGTTCATTCACTCTTTCTCCCTGACAGTCTCGTTCACATACGCACAACGAACACGCGCACACACAAGAGACAAGCGCTCATTCATGCCAGTGGTGCGTGGGTACACTTATAAACCCGCTCCTCCAATCAACGCGCCTATCAAAGGGAAACCCGAATCAGCGGGATATATGGCACAGAGAAGACGGGTCGGCGACCGTTTTACCAAAGTTTAGCAGGATATACTGTGCTCAAACACCTGCCAAAAATGATTGTTAACTCAGAAAAGATGTCAGTCGTTATGAACTCAACGTTATTGATATTGAACATCCCGCATGCCCGAGTCAGCATAGATAACGTTGGTAACGCAGCAAACGATGCGATTAATATGAAATGCGGTTGTAGTCAAGATAGGCTACTGACTCCTTCAGTATATCTCCGGCCCTAGCACCACACATAGCTTTCCGTCTCTGGGAAACACTGCTTTGCTCCGCTTTGTGTTGCGATTCAATACTAAAACAACATTTTTCATCCACTAAATTAGCTCTTTGTGCGATGCTTTTCCACATTGATTCATCTGAAAACACTGGTCTTGCTGTTGGGCCAGGCAAAAAAAAAAAAGGGTGTTGAATTGTTAAGTGATGCAGTCATCTGCCGCCAGTTAATGTGGTCTGCACGTGTTGTGAAAAGAGCATGTATGCGTTTCCCTGCTTCAATGTGGAAGCAAAGTGTTTAGTAAACGGAGGAAACTAATGGCTGGAAAGCCTTTGGAAAGGAAAGTAGTGTTACATTTGAACAGTGCGTCATTGCCACAGCCTCAGTGTTGCTGACCTGTAGTGACTGTGTTTGGCCACTAGGTGATGATGGCGGAACACCATGACATGGTGTCCGGTGTCTCTGTCGACATGAAGTCCAAGGCCACTCAGACCAAAGGTATTTGGTCTGCTGAATTGAATACATGCCATTTCCAAATAACAATCAGAGTACAACAGTTTACCCTTGCATCATCGCAACAATCTTGTTGTGCCGCATAATTGATCGATAAAACACTCACACTTGTAAAGTAATCCAAAGTCAAGCCGCGTCTCTCTTGTTCCGCTCCGAGGCGGGGGGCTGCCGAGCAAAGCCGTGCCCACCGAGGGCAGCTTCTTCAACCCCCAGCTCAACGCCTCGCAGAGGGAGGCCGTGAGGAGGGTCATGGCTGGGGAGTCCCGGCCCGCCCCTTACATTCTGTTCGGACCCCCCGGGACGGGCAAGACCATCACCCTCATAGAGGCCATACTGCAGGTGCTGTTCACGTGTTCCATGTTGTTGCTGCATTGTATTAAATAAGCGAAATACTTTTTCTACCATTGAGGATGAGAACTGTCTCTAAATAACTACTGGAGAGTGCCGTCTAGTACTATATTTGGGATGTATAATACTAGCTGCATGCGTACTGTTTAGCATTGTATGGTTAGTATTGTCCCTTTATGTATTGAAATCACTGTTTTGAGTGTGTGCATTGATTGTTGGTCACTATGGATAAAAAAAATATCAAGTGTGTTAAATGTATAGGATTACAGTTGTATAAAAAGTACTGTATACTTTCCTGGGTTATATTTCACATTTGTAAGTTTATTTTAGATCCATGTAATTCTTCCTTTTTATATTATATTAGATTCCTTCGTTATCGTGTGACACCAACTGCCCGGTCTGACTGTGGTTCCTGTGTCTGCTGTGTTTCCCGCCTCCAAGGTGTACCACTTTATTCCCAGTAGCCGCGTGCTGGTATGCACCCCCTCCAACAGCGCCGCGGACCTCGTCTGCATCCGCCTGCACCACAGTGGCTTCCTGCATGTGGCCAGTTTGGCGCGCATCAACGCCTCCTGCAGGCAAGAAGAGGTATAACACGAGAATTAGGTTTTAAAACAAAGTGGATTTTCTGTTCTTCATCCTGAAGTGTGTGTGTGTGGATAGAGCCCAGCTACACAAGGAAGGGTTTACTATTGAGTTATAAGGAAGGTAGATAACTGTTGGGGACGATTTGACACGTGTTCTGTATTTGTGATTCATATCGTGTAGAGCAGGTAGTGGTTATGCATTTTGCTCAAGAGAGACTACAGGCCTTGGGTTGGAACCCAGAACCTTTAGGCTAGGAGTCGAGCAGCCTAATCACTATCCACTGCCATGATATTTAAAACATCCTCCTGTAATCCTTAAATTCATTTTACTGAACCATACTTACCATTTCAGAGCTCTACCACATCAGCCTGATTTGCCTTTTTTATTCATAGTCCTTTGTTGTACATTCGTCAATGGATTATATAAGACATGTAAAAAGGTTATATAAACTGTTAGTATAATTCTTCTTACCTGAAAGATAGCTCGAAAGTAAATTGACTCTTCACATAAAATGGTTCACTAAAGCAATCGTATTGACATATTTAAGGTGGTCGTTGCGTTGTGGTGAGTGCCCCTCACACTGTTCCTGATTCTCCCGATTTTAAAGAAAAAAAAAAAAAGGTCCATTGAACCCTGCGTGTCCCTCTGCTTCTGCCCAGTCCATCCCGGAGGTGCTGCGGCCGTACTCCAAGGCCGGGGAGGACATCCGCCAGGCCGCCTTCCACAGGATCGTGGTCACCACCTGCTCCAGCGCCGGCATGCTCCACCACATAGGACTGCAGTAAGGAAGACCCTCCCCCAGTGCTGGGGCTACTCGAGTCTAGGGGGAAAGTATCCTCGTCACGATTATTTGGTCACTATTGAAATCGCGATTTGACTTTTGGTTCAGGAACGCGATGCATTTATTCAGCATTCTCCAAAAGAAAATCTTAAATGAGAACTTTGAAATTTGTCCTTAAAAAAAATACACACAATTTTCAAATAGAAAATAATGTACACATATTATAATGATAATTGTTTCAACACGATTATATTAGTTCGGAGAGCGTTTGACACAAAACTTGAAATCACAATAAAAATTGGGATTGCACAGCCTAACCTAGCGCTACGCTAACCCCCAATCTAGGGGGGCACAGGGCTCCACAGGCCCCACTCCAGGGGCCGAGGGAGTCCTCGGGCCCTGGCCTGCGACGCCCCTCTGTAGTGACTCCCTGGGGTTTGTGTCTCCGCAGCGTTGGACACTTTACCCACGCCTTCCTAGACGAGGCCGGCCAGGCCACGGAGCCCGAGGCCCTCATTCCCTTGACGCTGGTCTCCGAAAAGGACGGACAGGTGTGCACTCACTCACTCACTCACACTCACTCAAATACATAGACTTTTTTTTTTTTCAGACACTTTTTCACACTCACTCTCTCTCTCTCTCTCTCACTCACTCACTCACTCACTCACTCACTCACTCACTCACTCACTCACTCACTCACTCACTCACTCACTCACTCACTCTCACTCCTCACTCACTCACTCACTCACTCACTCACTCACTCACTCACTCACTCACTCACTCACTCACTGTCTCTCTCTCTCACTCACTCACTCACTGTCTCTCATACAGTCTTGCTCTCTCATATCATCATCTGCAGGAGCAGAAGCAGGAGAAAAGTTTGTTTTGGTGGATTGGGTTATCAGTGAGGAGGGTGCTTAATGTTAACACATGGTCTTTGTCTGTGCACTTGCGTGGATCTATAACGCGTCTGACATGACCAACCCTCATCCAGATAGTGCTGGCTGGAGACCCCTGCCAGCTGGGGCCCGTTGTGAAGTCCAAGCTGGCCATGGCGTTCGCCCTGGGGACGTCCATGCTGGAGCGGCTGATGGCCAACCCAATCTACAGCAGGGCAGAGTGGGGCTACAACCCCTTAATGGTGGGTGCAAAGAGGAACGTGTTTTAGGAACGTGTTTATTCATTAATGACGTCCATTTTGAAAACGCCAAGCAACCATCAGTTACTAAAGAAGCACTAAATGATCCAATTGAACAAATCACATAACTCAAAGTGGAAGAGCAGGTTGACTGGTAACCAGAAGGTTGCTAGTTCAATCCTCGCCTCCTCCTAGCTGACTGTTGAGCTGTCCCTGAGCAAAACACCTCACCCTTACTGCTCTGAACGCGAGCTGGCTGTTGCCTTGCATGGTTGACTCCGTCCATGTGTGAATGTTTGTATGAACCGTTGCAAGTCGCATTGCTTCAAATGTAATGTCAATGTAATCTCCAGTTCAGACAATAACGACATCAATCATCCCAAATACGAGTCAATGTGTTGACTCTTTTACGGCCTCAGGTGACGAAGCTGATGTACAACTACCGCTCCCACGAGGTCTTGCTGAGGCTCCCGTCCAAGCTCTTCTACCACGGAGAGCTGTGCGTGCGGGCCCCTAGGTCTGTGGTCGAATCCCTCTGCGACTGGAAGCGCCTCCCCACGAAGGGCTTCCCGCTTTTGTTCCACGGAATCAGGGTGAGGGCTCTGGAGCCGGACAGACGGGGGAACCCCTGTTCTGTGCTAGACTGCTGGCCCGGCCTTAAAGGGCCAGTGGACCCCAAAACTGTTTATTTTTTATTGACATTTATATACCTTATAGGATTGTCATCATAATAATCTATGCCATTTTATCACAGTTGCTCAAATAAGAAGATTTTGAAAACCAGGGAGACTGGCAAAACCATTGTTTGCCAGTAACCCCAAAACACATGTAGTTTACACTTTAAATCTCAGTGTTTGAATTCCAGCCGTTAGTTGATTCACTTGCATTTGAATGCAGCTCTGTATGCTAGGCCCTCCGGGCTAACTAAAGATCCACCGATGTCTCTGCCCAAGGGCACGGAGATGCGGGAGGGGGCAAACCCGTCGTGGTTCAACCCAGGGGAGGCGGTGCAGGCCATGCTGTACTGCTGCCAGCTGGCCAAGAGGCTCTACAACCCTATCAGGCCTGCCGACATAGGCATCATCGCCCCCTACAGGAAACAAGTGAGAAGACAGTCTTCTAATTATTGTTTTCAATACAGAGAGCCAATTTTGACCCTGTCCATATGATGCCCTGAAAACTTTAGAGACACTAGCTGTGTTCGAAATCGTTCCCTATATATAGTGCACTATATAGGGTGCTCGCCATTTTGTAGTGGTGTTCAAATTCACAGTGGTTATTTTCATGCACTATAATGCACTTAAAATACCCAAAATTTGTGTACATACGATGTTCCCTACATCTTACTCCTGTATACCACAAGGCAATGCGGTCATGTTTTTCTGGAGGAGAAAGAAGCTGAATAACCGCGAAAAACAAATGCATTTAATGATGGAGTCTCCGGCTTTTGTTTAGAAATGTCAACAATTTATTTGGGAGTTAACATAGTAAATGTAACATTCAAAATTAATAAAAAAAACCTTGATCAAGGAAATGTAATATTTAACATCAATACAACCTCCTTTCCTCGTGAGTGCCCGGTTTCTTTCCATGATGTGGGCGCATCTGTCTGGGTCACACAAATACCCGGCGCATTTATTGACGCAAATGACGTTTAGAAATGTTGAACATTTCTAAATTTAGAAATGTTGAACATTTCTAAAGAGAATAACGAGAATTCGGACACTACGCTGAACAGTTCAGCGTAGTGTCCGAATTCTCGTTTGTTCGTTCTCTATATAGTGCACTATATCATGAACACTATGTAGGGAATAGTGAGTGAGTGAATAGGAAACGATTTGGAACCCAGCTACTAGGGCTTTGGCTTTTGCCCAAAAATCATATTTGAGGTTCGTTCTTTTAATTTTCGAATATTAATAATATTTTCACCATTAAATGCCTTCAGTAAAACCTGGATTGGGCTTCGCGAGATTTGTTTACCGCATTGCGATGGTTACCGGTCTTGCGTATTCCAACGGTTTATTAGGTTTCTAATAAATCGCTGTCTAATCAATACTTCATTCACTGCCTCTTCCGTGGTCATTACAATATTATGAATATCCTGCGTTGGGTTCTCCAACGTCTCTCCCTCTTGGCCTGCCCATATCAGGTTTGAATATTAAGGGCAGCCCAATATTCGTTTGAATTTTGATTTATTTTTTGATATTCGAATAATATTCGAATAACGAAGTTCGGAGTCAAAGCCCTACCAACTACTGAGTCAAACGTTTTCTGTGCATACAAACATCTACAGCTTCTTCTTTTCTTATTTTGCCGTTGGGCACAAAATGGCTTTGGTCAGACACTAGAGGTCACTGTTTCTAAGTTCCTCCACTTGGGAGTGCCAGGTTTTGATGGACACGCAGCTTTAGTTTGGACAGAAGGCCAAAACTGATTTTGTTTTAAGCTGTGTCTGCTTTCGTGTGGGCAGGGCCTTAATGGAAGGCTATTAAAAAGAAGCTCATGTCTCTCTGCTGTTCCCTTCTCTGGACTCTTTATTACCGTAACATGGTTATTGCTGCAGAGCTACCTGGCTGGAGCATTCTTTAGTTTTTATTAATATTTGTAGTTTTTATTTGCATCCAAATTATATTTAAATGGCACACTTCGAGATTCTGAGGGGAATGAGGGAACACTTGTTGGAGTAGATGAGTTGCTGTTATTTCTTATTTAATTTATTTCATTGGTCTAAAATTCTAATCGGCCATGTCTTCCCTGCACCCCCCCTCCGCCAGTCGGAGAAGATCCGTAACCTGATTGGCCGGGTGGGTCTGTCGGACATCAAGGTGGGGTCTGTGGAGGAGTTTCAGGGACAGGAGTTCCTGGTCATCATTCTGTCCACGGTGAGACTAGAACAGTCACTCGTCATCCTAGGGCCTACATTTTTTTTTAGGTTTGGTTCCGGTTTCCGACCAACCCTGTCAATTTATGTGCGACCCAAATTATTTTATGAGCTTGGGGGGAAAAAAAAAAAAATATTTTTTTTGGATGCAAACTATAATTACGTTTTTGTACAGCACCTCATCATTCTGTACAAGGATGAGCGCATTCTCTCATTTTTAAATGAAAACAACCTACCTATCATTCGCTGCCACTGGAAAAAATAAAATAAAAAAATAAAATAAATTCCCTACCTACCCATGACCTCAACTGACAGGAACCAACAGGAACCAATTTTATTTATTTTTTTAGGCCTAGTCTACGGCTCAGGTAAGGGTCGTCTGCGTAGTCCAGTAAAGGAAGTGATGCTATCTGGGAGAAATAGAAAACCGTATGAAGGTATAAAACATCTAGGTGTGACGGGCATATGGTGTGTTGATAGAAAATCCCATGGTGTGCTGATTTTACAACTAGACCAGCATACCAAAAAACAACATGGAACCTACGCGTGTTTTAAATATTTTGGCAACGTAACAATTATCTTTACACTGCTATGTGGTGAGTATAGATTTTTGTCGTGTACCATGTAGCAAACGGTCTACTGGAATCCCAGGTTACAAGGAGTAGTTAAGTTCAGTGCAACATACAGTGCAGCGCACACAATGTACCGGGTTAACAGCTAACCCAGCCAATTCAATTTCAGCACGGCTCGGTCATTCCATACATAAAATGGAGTAAATGTATGCATGGAGAACTTTTATTTTTTCATCCATGGGCCCCCAGTTGCAAC
The DNA here is from genome assembly GCA_900291075.1 of Melanogrammus aeglefinus. Lineage (NCBI taxonomy): Eukaryota > Metazoa > Chordata > Actinopteri > Gadiformes > Gadidae > Melanogrammus > Melanogrammus aeglefinus. The sequence goes on from OLKM01000072.1 coordinate 325,143, forward strand.
ATAAAAAGAGAAAAACGCCCGCCGCCACTGGTCTTTACTTATTCCTCGTACATTCATTATAACGTAGGTGCGCTCAAACGAGTCGATGCTGGGGGAAGACCTCCAGAACATTCTGGGCTTCCTGTCCAACCCCAAACGTTTCAATGTGGCCATCACGCGGCCCAAAGCCCTTCTCATAATCATCGGGAACCCCCACATTCTGGTTAAGGTAAGTGCAGTCTTTGATACCGTATGTACATTTCTGTTTTTTAAATAAACGTTTTCCTGTATTTATTATATTTAATTCTGAGGTGGAAATGGCAATGTATACACAACCATGATAGTCTAGTGTCGAGGGCTTTGAACTCCATAGTTTCAACCTTCTGGGTTTGAACCCCCAGAGTCTGCAGGTCGACCCACCTTGGCTTCCTTGATTGAGCCAGAGACCCTTAGTCCTGCTGATTTCAGACCTGTCAAAAACCAAAACACTGAAGGGTCTTTGGATGAAAAGATGCGTGGGTGTGTGTTTATTTTCCCTCCAGGACCTTTGCTTTCGCACCTTACTACAGTACTGCTTTGACAACGGGGCGTTCATCGGCTGCGATCCCCCGCCCTCTCTGCGGTCCTCACACAGGTGCTCCGGCTGATTGGCTGTCGGCTCGGCCTTGTCTGTTGTTGTTGTAACAGGGTTTCCGCGGTTCCTTAAAGAGTGTACAATCCAATAATCTAAATTGAATGCCTATCTTAAATACAATTTTTACATTTCCTAAAAAAATATTTGAAGTTAAGATTACATTTTTTTCAGTTTTTTTCCTGAATATCCTGTGTATTTACTTTTGCCAGTATGCACTTAAAGGGTATTCAAATGCTATTCATAATGATTTTTAAAAGGACTGAAGACTTGCATTTAAGTCGTTGAAACCTGCAGAAACCATGTGTATAGATCATGTTATTAATGATGTGATCCTAAAATCTTGAATCGAGGGTAGGCACTTTGGAGATACCAGCTATGGTCAGCTAGATTTTGGAAGTATACAACGGAATGAATCCCACCCTTCCACTCAGGGTTCCCTCCAGAGCCACTCCTCCCAAACACCTTACTAGCTCAAGCAATAGGTCAACTAGCCTTGTAGAAGAACGGCCATTGCCTATTTATCTACTTGCCTAGGTAGGCAGACGGGTAGACTGAGATACGCCCCTTGTTGGAGGGGCGTATTTCAGGCCTACGACAACCGCAGACGCCAGATACTTGGTGTTGTTCGTCAGAGCATATCATTGATGGATTACTGTTGGGATCAAAAATATGAAGAAAAATGCTTTCTACGAATATGCCATTCATGCAAATGTGTTTGGTTGGACTTGCAGGGTATCCATAGATCCGTTCAGAAAGAGAATTACTGATCAAATCATAATTTATTTACAAGGGGGATTGGATGCTGATGATTCAGCCAAATATTTATGCTGACATGAACCCAATGAAACCAACAGGCAATCATAATTCAATCTCTTCAAAAAAAAGTTCACTGATATTTAAAGTTCAATATTTGCTTTGATTGGTCTGATGTGCATTATTTATAATGCATGAATTTATTTTGTATAAAATAAAAACAAACTTTTTTTTGTAGGACTCTGGATATGGACGAGAAGCCAGAAGGAAACGGGCCACATGAGGAGTGAAAAACACCTCTTCCTCCCATTTACTTTAATCACATCTTATTTTGCACTTGCATGTTCATTTTCCATTCCAAATAAGTGCCTTGTGATGACTGTGGACGACTTTTAAACCGATGATTATTCAACCATAACGGAATGGCAAAATAAATATATATACTTGCTTTGAAATCACATTGAACTCACACTCACACACGTGTGTGTGTCCCCTCAATCAATTCTATACTATACTAGTAGCTCACTGAAAGAATGAGGGAAAGCCATATCAGTTCCACTCAGGATGTCTGCGTATCCTTAAAAAGTCTTAAATCCATGTTTCGAAATTGAAGTCTTAAATTCGTAAAAAAAATGTCATATGCTGGTCTTAAATACTGTAACTCAAGGTCTTAAATTTGTCGGGGCAGGACTATATTTTATTATTTCTTCTCAGACTTTTCAGGAAGGACATGTAGAGAGGCTTCTTTCTTGCTAGCTGCATATATAAACGATTATCTGCGTGCTTGCTAGTTAGTCTGCGACAATGGGTAGGTGCAAATTCAAGGACAGTTGGCTGGAAGACGTCCGTTTCCGAAGTTGGCTCGCGTCTGTTGCAACCCCCCACCATAGTGTGTTTTAAGTCTTAAATTTCATTCAAGGTGGTATTAAAAAGTCATACATTTGACTTGCTGAAACCTGCAGATACCCACTATGATTTCATGTGACCTGGACCTCGGAGCGGATCCACAGATGTTTTTCGTGTGTGTGTGAAGCAGAGGGCCGTGTATAGGGCCGTCTGCTCAGCCCGGCTTGGCGGCGTCTGCCCCCGGCCCGCCCCGGAGACTGGATGTGACAATTGAGGGCTGATGACAGTCTGCAGAGGGGACTGTCAGCCTTTCTGGAGCCCCGGGGGGGTGGCTAGCTGGGTGGGGATAGACAGACATGGTGATGGGACGATGTAAAAGGGGCAAATGGGATTCAAATGGAAAAGGAGGAGGGGGGGTAGACGGCTTTTATCTACACCCCCCCCCCCAACCTACTCCCCATATATCTGAAGTCATCTACACAGAATGGGGTACCATCTTTGATGTGGTGGTCCAGGTGCTGTATGTCTGTTAAAAAGAGAAGCCTGTACAATATGGTTTATGTTTCTTAAGGAGCGAAATATAAAGACAGTATAGCCCCTAGCCATATTATTTTTTTACTGAAAGTATGAAGATGGAGGTAGAGTTTCTTGTACAGATTGTACTTTGCACCACAGAGAGAAATAACTAGATTTGTAAGTATTATCAAAGGTAAACTGGTTATTTGTCTTGTCCAGGTGGTGTTTTTAGACGGTCTAGCAGCACTATTTACGCCATATTGGTTTTTAGGCTCTGGTCGTTCATACACTCACTCGTTGGCGGTTTCTTCTAGATAAACACAAAGTGCTACACTAAACCTAAACATAACGCCATTTTACGAAACCTATCGAAATTAAAAGAATGTATGAAATCCATTCTCTTCAAAGCCACCAGCTGGGGCCTGTCAAGTGGACCGGTGGCCAACGGTATGAGCCATCACATAACCCGCCATCCCCCCCCCCACCTCTGCTGTCATTAGCCGTGCGAGTACTTCACATTAGCAAGACAAACACAGCGTCTACACAGCAGCCATTAAGGCCCACAACAGACCCCCTGCTGGTCTGACGGCAGGGGGAGCTTGTTAAACGCGGGCACCCCATTGTTCTCCCAAATTGGTCTTTGACTAATTGCCCATTTAGTCCCCTTTAGCTGGCTGCCATCGTCTGCGCAGGCCAGACCCAGCCCGCAGGAGCAGCCCACACTCGTCACATCAGGCTGTAAAGGCCTGCCTGGCTGGGGCCGCTGATGGGCCTGCCTGCCTGGTTGGGTGGCTGGGATAGTTTTCAGGGATGAGATAAAATGGAACGAGGGGAGAGGGGCCGGTGAGACTGGGCTTTTCCCCCTGGCACGTCTCAAATCCCACACAGGGACCCTAACCGGTCACAGATAACGGATCCCTGCCTCAGGGTGAGCTCCAAACAAATGTATTGATTACACCTAACATGTGGCTATTGTTTCACCAAGTGCACGAGAGACGGTGGGCTGAGGGCTCAGTTGACGCACACAAGCAACACGTCTGCTGAAGCTCACTCGCTCTCAAACCGCTCTTATGAATTCAGTTACTTGAAAACAAAAATGGGTTCAATTCCACAGCCTACCTTTAAGGTAAGACTTGAAACCTGTATTCCCTGTGAATCGCTTTGGATTCAAAGTGCCTACTAAACCTCAATATTAATGTCCCACAGTCCTGACAATCTTTAGCAAAATAATTGGGTGACTATGATGAAAAAAAAAAAAAATTTAAGGGCGAAAAGTTGACATAAATTTACATTATTGTCCTTCTCTGGCTCATTTCCAAAGGTTAATTTTCTGTGCATGTGCAGGCTTGTAACACCACTGTATCAGACAGATTAATACCCAGAGACAACAGCGAAGAGTTGGGAGGCAATTACCATGTGAATCAAGAGTTTGTGTTGCCGGCAGATCAAAGCCAGGTGGGCCAGTAAACACCGCTCTCACTTCATTAGAAACCAATCAGGGGCCTTTTGAAGCAAAATTAGCGAACGAAGGGCACATGAAAGAGACCTGTGTTGTGAGGGAGCCTGCCTGTCTGTCTACACAACCCTCAGAGACGAACCAACTCTCCCCCAGAATGATGTTTAACTCTGCGGATTATTTAGTTTGCCCACGCCTCAGTTCAGTTTTCCTTTTCTTGAACAAATGCAACCCAAAACAAACGTTGACAATTACCTGCTCTCAGAAAATATAAAATATATATCTTCATTGAGCTTTTAAACAGAAATTATTATCAGATATATATATTTAAACTCAGCTGTCAGTGGACCATTATAAAAAATTGTTATGCATTATTAGATAAGTTACATATCCACGTTGTCTTTTAAGTTAAAACGATGTGTAAAAGCTAATCGAAAAACTCCCGTGGCTGTATTTCAGTGTGCATGGGCTGTGACACACACACACACACACACACACACACACACACACACACACACACACACACACACACACACACACACACACACCACCCCCCTACCTAAACAAGAACCACCCCCCCCCCCCCCCGCTACATGCACACATATACACACCCATATTATATACCCCCCCCACCCCCCCCTCACTGTCTGCAGTCCCCACAAACACAGTCGTTGTCTCCATGAGCGTCATTGATGGGTACTTGATAACAGACTAACTGACTCACCGCGGGGTGGCTGGCTGGCTGGGCCGACCCTATATAAAGCGCAGCGTGGCCCGCAGAGGAGACACACACTAGTCTCATCGACTCTCTCCTGCAAGACTTCAGCAGCACTTTGGCTTCAATCCTTCAACTCACTCGGATCCTCTGCACTTTAAACCCAGAAGAACAAACGCTCCACAAATGTCTGTCGCCAGCGTTTTCCTCGCGCCGTCTCCGTCACCCTGGCTCTGCTGGCCCTGCCCTGCCTCTCGGGCGGCTTCGACCTGGGACAGTCCACCCGCTGCGTGGCCATCCCCAGCCGGTTGACTTTGTGCCAGAACGTGGGCTACTCTGAGATGCGCCTGCCCAACTTCCTGGGCCACAGCAGCCTGGACGGGGAGGTTGTTCCCCGTTCCGAGGACTGGAGGTCCCTGCTGCAAACAGGCTGCCACCCCCAGGCCCAGGCCTTCCTCTGCTCCCTGATCGCACCGGTCTGCCTCGACACGTAAGGACCGCTTTTCACTGTGTTCTGAATCAAATGAATTCATTTAAACATCTTAAGGATTGCTAAAGCTTCATATGGTGTTCTTAAGTGTTGATGCATCCAATGGTTTCTTCTGGCTTGTTGCTAACCCTGACTTTGTTCTCTCTCTCTCTCCAGGTTCATCCTGCCTTGCCGTAGCCTGTGCACGGCGGTGAGGGACAGCTGCGCTCCAGTGCTGGCCTGCCAGGGCCATGCTTGGCCCGAGGCCCTCGACTGTGACCGCTTCCCGGCTGAGGAGGACATGTGTCTGTCCCCGCACCCAAAGTTCATCCAGTTCCCCAAAGGTATGTTCCAACCTCCTCACATTACAACAGCTTCTTCTTTGGCTCATAATTATGATTTTTTTTGTTCATAATAATGTTTTGCTTATTAGCTGAAAGGCTTTCAATTTCAATGATATGTGAACTCATGTTCTGTTTTTTTTTCTTTATCACAGACTTGCCTAAACCTGCCTGTCAGAACTGCCCATCGGTGGAAGAGTACCCTACAATGAAAGGGGTTCTGGACACCTTGTGCCAGCATGACTTCGGTAAGCAACCGAACGCCATATCCGGAACATATCCGAAAGTCGTCGTCGTGGATGTATATCCCTCAAATCAAGCAAAGCTCATTGGCTAACTTCCCTCCCTCTCTTCCCCAGCTGTGACCGCCAAGCTTCACCGTCGACGCCTGCCCAGCGGCGAGCCCGAGTTCCAGGTGGACGGCCGGGTGGAGTTCATCCGACAGGGTCCCCTCCTCCCGTACGACACCCAGCACCTCCTTCAGCAATGGCTGCTCATCAACCTGCGCTGCGCCCACGCACTGGTGCGACCCGGGCGCTCCCAGCTCTACCTGATCGCGGGCACCGTGCAGGCCGACGACACCCTGGCCATCACCCGGCTCTTCCCCTGGCACAAGAAGGACGCCAACATCGCCACGGCGACGCGCAAGTGGAAGCACCACAGGTGTTGATGGAGGAGGAGGAGGAGGCGGCGGCTAGGCGTCAAACTGAACCATGATAGCACGGCTAGCTAACTGGAGCAACTCTATAGCACGCGGGAAATGTTGCCGATGAATTTTGGCAAGAAATAAGATAAAGGCAACGTTTAAGGGACGGAAGAGGGGATAGAGTCTTTCTAGATTTCAGTTTTGGGCGCTATAGTCCACTTAAGAGCTCTAGATGTGTACAGGGAAAGAGCTGGACTCAAGGTTCTCTGCTGCCCCCGGTGACTCACTTTGTATTTACATGGTCACAAAGTTAATAGAATGCACTCGAAAAACTGTACATAACAATATTGTATATTATGTTTGTAAGAAATTATTTTCAATATAGAAAATTTTGTATTTATGAGCTTTTATTAAGTTTCAACAAGTGAAAATAAAATATTTAAAATAATTATTTGTAATTGAATTTCTTTTTCGTAATAATGCTGCACAGCAACAACCCAACAAACGAGGGAATGATTGAATGGCTAACATTTGTACCACTTTTTGCCGGAACGTGGGACCATAAAAAGGCCTTAACACTGACCATCTAAAGAAATCGGGTAATCTCGTACAGCAAGACGCAAAATTCTCTACATATTTTGTAGGGCTGGGTAAAAATATCGATTCATCAATGCACTGCAATTAATTTGTTCTCGATTCAAATCCATTCAGAACTTTTTTGAAATCGATTATTTTCATTAAAATCTAATTAAAAATAGTTGTATACTTAGACATTGTAATCTAGAAGCGAGTATTCCTAAATGATACATGCCCTTTTACATTTGTCCATGTTATGATTATTACTTTTATGCTGCGTGTTTAGCTCAGGAAACAATACTATACAATGGTGTATTCCCCTTTTTGCTGGTTAAAGCACAATGAAATGGTTAATTCATTTTGAAATGGTTAATTCTCCATAATATTTAGGTATTTTTGTCATCTGCACGTATGAATGAATGTTAAACCACACCGTCTGCATCCACCTAATCTGTCATCAGACACACACCTACAATGTTTGGGTAACACGTTATAATAACCTTCAGTCATTGATCATCGTCAGGTTCGTAAACGACTGATGACTTATCACAAAGTGTTACCAGTGTTTTCCTTTGGCCCTCCGCCATCTCCCACCATGAGGGTTGTACTACTTCGTTCACATCCACACCTACTAGATGACAGACCCTAATATTTTGGTCCATTCCGTCACTTAACTCTTCACCTTTCGTCAAAGTCCCATTTTTATAGACAAATTAACTGTCAAAATCTTACTCTAAGCTTTTTTAAGTGCTTCACTGCTGTAGAATCATTGAAGTAAACAACTGAAGTGAAGTCAACAACAATTTTAATTTACTTATCCCCACATACAGTACAGAGTAAGAAATAAGAGCAAAGGCATTCAAAGCTGTGCTTCAACCTTATCCACTCAGACTCACGGCTGCATTTGCAAATGCCAACCTCTGATGTAGTTTAAGAAGCTAGGGAGAGGATCGGGGCTTTGATTGGCCATCGGTTGTGTTTACACTTAAATAGTCTTTTAGGCTAAACAGAGCTCACACATGTTACTTGCTAATGCAGCTGATAACATCATTTAGGCCTACTGGATTTTATCTTTTCTCTCTTCAGACTTCATGACTTGGGCTACAGCTTTGCATAATTCCATGGGACCGTTTAAGGCTTCGTCCAGACCTAATGTTCCACCACTGTTTTTATTATGGTAATCATAGTTGGAGGCAGTGGAGTGGGTAGCTGTGTCACAGAATATAAAAGGTTTTAAAACATGATTTCTGATTGGTTGCTGAGCTGTTCAGTTTAACAAAAGTGAAATGGACTGTATACCTCCACTTTTTAGGTTTTGATTAAAGCAATTCAAAGCTAATGAAGGATTACTTCATTAACAGTTTATTCAGGTCAAACGGCTCATCAGGGGGGTTTCACAGCTGGGAAAAGCAGTTAATATTCCTTTAAAAAAATCCACAATTTGTAGATTTAAGAAATGCATTTAGGAACAAAGTAAACCAAATTATTTGAGGTTGAATTTGTGGAAAGGGAAGGAAAATGTCCATGATACATACAATAAAACGACATGCTAGCCTTTATCAGCTATTGAAAGGTAAGCTTTATGTACGTACAAAGTATTCTATTTGTCGTACAAATTGATTGAAAAGGATCTTCATCATAGGAAGTGCTTTAATGTAAAGCTCAAGACAAATTACAAAAATATACATATTTATACAAAAAATATGATGTATTCAATTCCAAGTTCCGTTTACTGATTGCAATTGCAACGAAAAAGCAGGAAATCCTTCCTGGGAAAGACTTGTCAGTGTAACATCCGTGTATATTGAAACGCAAAGGGATTTGCATCGGAAAAATGAAAGTCAATTGCAGCGGGCCGATCAACCGTGACGACAACGCTTATAGTTATTCATGATGCAACAAAAACACTTTAATGCTAAGTAAACTCAGTGAAGGGAATGAATGTTAGACACATTGTGATCATTAACATCAGTCTTTTTCTTTTCTTTTCTTTTTTACACACAGTCTTAGTGTGGACTTGAGCGATCTGCCAGAGTCACCGGTTCCCTATATGATTTTCCATGCACTATAACGGCTGTGTCTCTGCCAGCCTTGTGCGGTTGGGGTCCGTCTGATGGCGGGCCGGGGACCTCTGGTGCTGGTTTGACCTCCACCTCCTGGGAAAGACCCCGGCTCATAAGCTCATCCATGGGGGAGCGGCTGTTGTGCACCTCCTTCTCCCTGCAGTTCCTCCACTTCATCCTCCGGTTTTGAAACCAGATCTTCACCTGGGGGGGAGGATCGAGGGGATTATGATTGGAGAGATTTTAAAGGCTCTCTCTATTAAATGCGAGGAATTCGATTTATTTTTCAATGCATTTAAATGAATTTCTCAGTTCCTTTTTAAAACCCTTGTTTATTTTGGGAATGGAGGTCTTAGGACTTTGAGACGAGGATCAGCTACTAGCCTTGCTTGTTCTCCATTGCCTCACACTCCTTGAAACTGAGGTTAGTTGGTAGCCTAGCTTTTTCTCCGTTCTCTGGGACTCCTTGAGGCAGGTTAGCCATGAGCCTAGCTTGTTTTGAATCACGTGTGACTGCTTGAGACTGAGGTTAGCATAGCCTAGCTTGTTCTTTATTACTATTAGTCCTTGAGACTAAAGTGAACTGCTAGCCTAGCCTGTTGTCCTTTTCCTGTGACTCCATGAGTCTGAGGTTAGCCCCTAGCCTAGCCTGTTGTCCATTACCTGTGACTCCTTGAGACTGAGGCTAGCCGCTAGCTTATTCCGGTCCGTCTTGCTGATGTACTTCTGCCTCCGGAACGTTCTCTCCAGCTCCTTCCGCTGTTCCTCCGAGAACACGGCCCTTCTCAGTATCCCACGGCGCGACTTCGGACTGGATTCAGACGACCACATGGGCATGTTGGTTCCCTCTAAACGTGACAAATTCAGAACATACATATAAGTGTTTTGTCCGATAGCACAAAGGATATATTGACACAGCAATGTTGTTAATATCGCTATATTCATTTGGCTTGTACATGGTGGGGAATGCATGATGGAACAATTTCCTCCAAGCAAGCCCACCTGAATACAAGCAGAGGTGTTATAAATATAACGTGGCGTTTCTACATTGCCCTCGCTCGCTCATACTACTCATGTTTCCGACCGACACCAAATCTCCCCGGCATCCTGCTACTCCCTCCATGATCCTATATTCAGTCACACTCACTTTACCCCTCACTAGTCTTTAATTTGGTATCAATCATGGCACTTTAACACAGCGGGGGTGACTAAATGGGAAATATAAAAAAAAAAGTGGGGGGATTTGTTGAACGCTGATGGCACAATCCCACGGCTGCTCACTCACAGGTGCACGCATGACAAAAGTCAAGTGAAAACAAATTTGGCCCATCCATTCAGCGCTGCGCTTTTTTAATCTGTACGACAAATGTGCCCGGAGACCACCTCTAGAGAGCGACTAACCGGTTTGGACATGGCTCTCACTCCACTATGGCTGCTCAATGGTTGCCACTTAAACGCCAGATTACCAAGGTCACTCGCGGGCAACGTGTGTGTGAATGCTAAAGTGTGTGTGTGTGTGTGTGTGTGTGTGTGTGTGTGTGTGTGTGTGTGTGTGTGTGTGTGTGTGTGTGTGTGTGTGTGTGTGTGTGCGCGTGCGCGCCTCTTGGGCCCGGACTATAGAAGGCTTTGAGTTGGCAGTACAAGGGAGTGGAATGGGGAGTGGACGGGGGGAGAGAAGGGAGGAGGAAGGGGGGGGGGGGGGGTGGGTACAATGGAGTCGTTGAATGGGAAGGCCGCAACTGACTGGCTTAGCAGTGCAACACTAAATCTTTTCACCCGCAGGTATGAAGCCAGTTTGTATGTGAAGATGAGCTCAAATAAGTCTATAAAAGTCACTTTCAATGAATGCTTTAAGTCCCCATCAGGACACTCCCCCTCTCCCCCTCTCCTCCCCCCCCCAAAGGGGGAAGGGCAGGCAGGAACGAGGACTGAAGGCCGGGAAGAAAGAGGTGGAACTGAGGGAGTGAGGGTGGGGGGGGCGGGGAGGTTTCTTGGACCACACAATAGTCAGGGGGTCCCTGTGTCCGGGCCTCTTCCACCGAGGAATGGGGTAAGGCGGTGGGGGTGTTGGTGAGGAGGGGGGGGGGGGGGGGGGGGGCAGCAACAGAGTTCATTGCTGCAGTGAAAAATTGCATTCGGGGTCGCGTGTGGACGGCGGAATAAAAGTGCTGATTGGTCACGCCGGGGCCGGGGCTTTTGTCCCGGTCGCCGGGCACTGTGGGAAAGTGTCAGCGCACTAAGAGGACTCATCACACTCGAGGGGACGCGGCCATGTTGTTTTCTTAGAGCCGACTATTTACCGCCGCTCTTTAGTGTCACGGCATTGTGGGACACACAGCAGCCACCTCTTCTCCCGCTGGGCAGAGAGGAATCCAAACCCATTCCTGGTCTCGATTGCATTCATAGCGCTCCGAAATGCTCGTCGTCGTCAAGATTGGGAAGTCAGGAAATCGATGTTGTTTATTTTTGTCTGTCGACGGTTGATTCAAACTGATCACCTCCAGGACTCACTTTTACCCGACGTAGCGCAACGGGAGAGATAAACAAACCCTGGAACCCAATCAACGTGGAGAGCGCTGGGAAAGAACCCGTGTCAATTATAATCTTAATCCGACAGACGACAAGACTTTTATTAGCTCTGCATATTTGCACCAGGGGACCGGGTGTGTATTTGCCGGTACAAAAGATGGGAAGGGAGGGGGAGTTTTGGCTCCGAAGGGCCTCCACCATCACCGCCACCCTACACCACCCTCCCTCACGGACCACCCCTACCTCCCTCCCCTCCCACCCCCCCCCCACCCCTACCCCCCGCACCCCGGGCCCCAAACAGCCGTGAATGGTCATGAATAGTTGCCGTGCAGAGCTGAGCGGAGAATTAGCTCCCTGGCATAGCATCAGTAATTAGCTGTGGAAAGTGCACAGAGAGATGTAGGGGGGGTACCCCCCCCCCCCCCCCCCCGCGGCAAATGCTTTAGAGGGGTGCTGAGGCGTCGCTGATGAGGCATAAAACACTTACTGGGGAAGACCGGGGAGGGGGGGCTGGACCCACCGCAGCACGCCAGCACATACTGCGCAGGAGCCCGCAGGAACACACTGCTCATCACACCTGCTGATAGAGAGAGAGAGAGAGAGAGAGAGCAGAGAGAGAGAGAGAGAGAGAGAGAGAGAGAGACGAGAGAGTAGAGAGAGAGAGAGAGAGAGAGAGAGAGCGAGAGAGAGAGAGAGAGAGAGAGAGAGAGAGAGAGATGGTAAATGAGTAGCCAGGTGGGATGCCCTGGATTGTCACTTAGGATTGTGACTACTTGGTCGTATTCACAGTTGGACGGCAATCGAGGAAGTTGGCCATCGAAGGATGATTTGTGCCATGAAATTGTCATTTATAATGAGAAAGAATTGTTTTTTCTTCACAAACATTCCTCTTCAGTTCATTAGTGGCCCTAAAAGAGAAGAGGTCAGAGTCACCTCATGTTGTGTCCGAGGGCCAGATACTGACTTAAGAATATAACCTTCAAGTGTTGTAATAACACCACCATTTGGAGACAAAAACCTTTTGCATAATGAATCCATGGCAATAACTAGTACATACAAAAAATATTAAAGTTATGTAATGCAGCAATTACATTTTTAAATCGAGAAACTTTTACAGACAATGTCATTTTTGTCGCTCAAGACAAAGTTATTAAACCACCAAAATGAATCAGCGTGGGAAAAGCCTGGAGCAGCTTTTGCGTTAGAAAATGAAATATTCCCCAGAATTGACCCCATCTGTGAGCTTTTACAGATTTGAGATGTTATTCGTGTTATATCATAATGCTTCATTATTTTCTTATTGTGGAGCAAAAAGTATTAGGATTACAGTAATCTGTTCAGTTTGTTGGTTTGTTAATGAACAAACCAACCAATCCATCCGAGTTCCAAGGTGTACGGACAACTGTAGCCCACGCATGGACACATTGTAACACACATCATACCTCGTTACCATGTTAATTATAAAAACCTAATCCATTACGGGCTTTACCTGAATGCGGTATAAGGTGTCGGCCCAGGTCCTTCACCTGCTGCAAGGGCCATCCAGGGGCCTGATGTTGGAGCTGCAGACAGTGCTGAGGGCCCCAGATCCTCCTGGGGGACCTGCAGAGAGCCTGTCCCAAACGCCCACCTGCACCGGCACCACCAGCTCCACCACTACCACTCCTACCACTCCTAGAGCTACTACTACTGCTCGAGCTGCTGCTGCTGCCCTCTGGGCCGGCGGCCGACTGAAGCAAATGGTCGATTAGAAAGCTCTTCCCTGATATGCCGAAGCCCGGTAACGCGGGTGGAGAGCTGGCCATGGTCACCGTCCTGGTATCCTTGCGGGTCTGCACTGAAACCATCCTGTTTTTTCCCGCACACGAGGTAGCCCCACACTCAGTCAACGCACAGCGCAGTCACAGCCACTGTGACACTACTGCGACTCTCCTTCAAGCCTCCTCGAGTCAGCGGGCCAGCTTCATTAAAAGCCTGGAGAAAACAACACACACAAAAAAAAAGAGTAAAAAAGAACTCCCCTTCTTCCTCTTCAGGGCCCGGCACTTTGCCTGTGTGCCGGGCGCTGATTGGCTGAGAGGTCCTAATGTGCTCCTCAATTCAGATAAGGCTGGGTTCTTTTTGGAGTGGCAGAAGGTGGGACCAGTTCATTCATTATGTCAACTAGCCTATTAAATGATAGACACCAGAGACAATGGACTGCTGGCCAAAGTTGAACATGCACCAAACACTCCTCTGTGGTAGTAAATAGTTTTCTCTTTTTTCCTCATTCCCCTTAGTGCTCCATTGTGGGGAACCTGGCCTTTCACGTTCTCAGCAAGTCATCCGAATTGCGCCCTTTTGTGATTATTTCAACTGAAAAATGATTTTTTTTTGTTATTCTTTTTTTTTATAAAGACTCTTTTAAGTCGTAAGAACCGTTGTTACGTCGGTTGTACAGCCCCAGTGGTAAAACCAGGACAAGACAAAAATAGAATAGTACAATTATTATTTACAAAATATATATTTTTAATAAATTTGCCCAACAATAAGTAAAAAGTGAGAAACATATTCATTAGGTTGGAATTATTCTTGTAAAAGCAGTTGAACATTTTACATTTATAAAGTAAAAAGCATTGAATAGAATGGTGTGCCCAGGCTTTCTAGATATTATGAGTAAATGATTAATCTTAGAATAACCCAGCAGAGCAGCAGTCTTACGTCTGTTGTTGTAAAGTCATTGAACCTTCTCCTTCTATTCACCACTGCATCACTCATTCCCTGGCATGGTACATATGCACTTTCTTAAATGTAACATTTAAAAACCTAAAAGTACCACCTATAAACGACACAAATCCTAAGCATGCATTTGCTTAGATTGTCCACTTGGTTCTGTGTTTGCACACATACTGCTTGTTATTTCCTACTATGGAGAGATTATAGAAACACAAAGAATCACACACACACACACACACACACACACACACACACACACACACACACACACACACACTCGGACGGCGCACACGCTGGGATGTTTTGATGTAAACAAGTCCGGTGTGCGGCGCTCGTGTAACCTTTAGCGCCACGCTGAGCGTTCCAGCTAATGATCTTTAACAGCAGAGCTGGCTCTCCATAGAGGGGAAGGGGAAGCCGTAAACAGGCATGTCGGCCGAGGTGGGGATGGGGGGGCGGCCTGGCTTGTAGAGAGAGACTTGATACCTCATGCTGAGCATGGAAATTGGCCCAGACAGCTCGGCCTATTGTACGACGGCCATGGAGCCAAAGGTTGCTTGTAATCAAATTTGAGGGTTTTTATTCCCCAGACTGGTGGAAGAGGGGGGCACGTCGGGCCACGAGATGAGGGTTACAGCGAGGCTCCGTGTCTGGGGGCACCTTACCCCCCCCTCCCCCCCACACACACATCACAGCGGGTGATGTGAGTGTGTGTTTGTGTGTGTGTGTGTTTGTGTGTCGGTCGGTCGGTCTGTGTGTGTGTTTATGTTGACATGCTTCGTGAGGGGTGTTGTTTCTGACATTCCCTGCCGATCTCTCCTCTCCTCTCCCATCCCTCCTCCCTCTCCCTCCCTCCCTCCCTCCCTCCTCCTCCCTCCTCCTCCCTCTTCCCTCCCTCCCTCTTTCCATCCCTCTCCATCTGGACAGCCTCTCGCTCGTCCACAGTCGTATTTGATTGCCTGTGTTGACGTTGAAGTTGGTGATGTAAGGGTATGTGTGGGGTTATGCTAGCAGAATCCTTTCACCATGCATTATTCATGCAGTAATATTCCACAAGCCTCAAAGATTTGTCTTTCATTTCATGTATAAACAACGGTAGAATCCTATGAGCATTCTTACCAGGAAAATATGGAAAAAACAGATGAAAAAAACACACAGTCATTGTGTGTTCTCTGATGCCAGTGTCAGAGTTCCCTCCTGATCTCAGGGGACTTAAGAGCATGTCTGAGAGCGTGTCATCATTAGGACTCAGCACTTGTTAATTAGACACAGCCCAATAGAGCCCTTCACATGGAGGGAGCTATAATTAGACTATTCTCCTACGGGGACGAGCAAGAGAAATGTCTCTGAAAGTTTGTGAGGATTTATTTGATGTCTCCCTCATTGTACCTCCCCCCCCCCCCCCCCACTCCCCACCCCCTTCCATCAAACCTCTCTTTCTCTCTCTCTCTCTCTCTCTCCTCCCCTCTCTCTCTCTCTCTCCTCTCTCTCTCTCTCTCTCTCTCTCTCTCTCTCTCTGTCTCTCTCTCTCTCTGTCTTTCTCTCTTGCCCTCTGATCATGGACGGAGGGAAAATGGAGGGAAAAGATAAAAAAGCCGTCCCTTTATTCAGAGTGAACCACAATGGCCGCCGTCCCGTCTAAAGCGAGCGCTCCTGCCGGACCAGCTGAAGACTCTTTATACTCCCTCTTTCTCTTCCCCGCAATAAAGCTCTTGAAGAGGGGGAAAAAAATAGATAGCGCCCCTTTGCACCCCCAATTGATATTCCACCACTCGAACTTAATATCCTGAATGGAGGGCCAGACTCCATGAATCAGGAAGACAATGCGCTTAGCTTAGCAGCAAACTGGCACATTGTGTGGTGTCTGTGGTCTAGTGGAGGAAGTTTCTAATGTGGGACTCACAATTGTGTGTCTATAGAGTTCTAATGAGCTTCTGTGTGCCTTGTGAATGGTGTGGGTGGAGGTGGTGGTGGTGGTGGTGGGGGCGGGGGTGGGCTTCTAGCACAAGGGCCCAATGAGCCAGCTCAATGCCCTCAGGCCACAATAGGGCCCGGGCGAATATGGGAGGGGCCGGGGAGCCACTGCAATGCGCGGCGGACAGTCAATAAAAATCCCTGAGCTAGTAAGAACATTGGGGGACTATAACTGTTTTAAATGGGGGAGGGGGAAGGGATAAAAAAGGAGAAGTGCATTTAACGATGTTCTCACAGGGTTCTTCTCCATTGTAGTCTACCCTATGCTTTTCCCCTCATGAACGTGTTTTCCTTATGGGGTTTTAAATAGCAATAGTGTTCAGTATGTTAAGGTGAACGGGCCGTTACCGCTGAGGGGCTGTTGTCTTTGTCAGCGGTGATGGATTTAACTGTGGGAGAGCTGGAGCCTGATTCAACCGCCCAGACACGGGCTCCTGAGCTGATAGCCTATAGCTCCAAGGTCCTCAGTCCAACATACAGTGGTCTGCTACATTAACATATGCGACTGGTACTTCAACAAACTTTCCAGAGAATGACAGATACATGTATCTGTAACTCCTTCTTTCCCATTACGAAGCATATCTTGAAATATGTATATTTCAAAATGTGCTTCGTAATGGGAAATGACTTTCAGCAATTATTGCTCCAGCAATATAGATAATACATTCTCCCAAAATGTGTGCACATATTGGTCCAATAAAATAGTTTTAAAAAACCCGGTAATAACAAATAATGATATAAATGAAAATATAGACATAACGAAATATAGAGACAATACCTCCATACGTTCAGATATTCTACCAACTCAAATCCTAGGATAGTCTCATAAAAGTTTATGCATTGGAAAAGATTTGGTTGCCTGTACTTAATATTAGCTCATTTTAAACCTTTCCATGTTTAAGTTTAATACGCAGCCCCGCAGTAGATCACGAGTGCCATGGCCTGTTGAATTGAAGTACTGCATGTGGCAGTACTGCATGAGCCTCTGTAATGCACCATTAGGTCCACAAGATGGCACTGTAACAACAACTATTATCACGGCGGCAAAAGGAGCGTAAAAAAAATTACTGTGCGGAGTTACAAATACAGTAAATACGCATCAAATACGATCATATCTAACGCCCCCCAAATAACTTTTTTTTATTGTTGGTTTTCTTTAATGACTCCGAATATACATGGACAAACACATCACCCACATATGAGGTGAACAAATGGATGTTAAATCAGTGGTGATTTCAGAATCTAATGATGGAGCCAATGACTTCTTTAAATAGAACGGCAATGATATTTTTAGTCATGTATTTTGGAACGCTAGCCTGGCGCTATGCTTAGTGTGTGGGCGCGTGTGTGAGTGCGCGCGAGTGTATGTATGCGCGCGTGCATACGTTCGTGCGTGCGCGTGCATGACTGTCAGAGAGAGAGAGAGAGAGAGAGAGAGAGAGGGAGAGAGAGAGAGAGAGAGAGAGAGAGAGAGAGAGAGAGAGAGAGGGAGAGGGAGAGGGAGAGAGGGAGAGAGAGAGAGAGCTGTAGCGTGACAAGGCACATGCTTTAATCAAGCTAATAGCACTTTGGGAAGGAATGACATCGTGTGGGCAATACAAAGTCGCTGGTTATTACATTCCACGTGTCTGGGCCCCGGTAAGAAGGTTTTGTATTATTAATAAAGAACATAGAGTTCCCGCCGCGGTCCGTCCGCCGCAGGCAGCAGATGTGACATGACGTCACACAGAGCTGTCCCGGCTGAAAACAGACAGACACACACACACACACACACACACACACGCACACACGAGTACGCATGTTTCCTTTGGTTTTAGGACTGTTTGGTGTCCTTTAAAGCTGCGTGACACGACCCCTTTCAACCAGCTATTATTAAGGGGGAGCAACATCTATTTTTCATCAGCCAGGGAGGCGTTCACTTGGGCTGCATGATGACCCATATACAGCGTCGAATTCCCATTGAGCAAACAAACAACGAGAGCCAAGTTGATATGCCATTTGATGCGTATGTGCACATCTCGGGCGGGGTCCCCAGCACGGTGCTCCGTTCTGAAGTGGGACCGAAGCTGTGCCTGTTGACTGGCCGCTGTGTCGTCCCCCTGGCCTCTGTGTCTGCTGCTTCTGGCAGCAGATGGGCCCCGCTCCTCGGCGCACTCTGAACAGAACAGCACGGCCAACAACACACATGCCCCCCCTTCTCCCGCGATGAACCCATCATGAGTTCGGCTCGGCTTGTTGCTGCAGATGCAGACCACGCACGCATGAGGACAACAGGTTGCAAATCACTTATTTCGATTATGTATGTTTATGTGAATTGAGCATAGAATACAGGAATTGGAGGCGCCAGTGTGGTCCCACTGGTTGTGACAAAACTAATAAAACAAAATAAAAAATACTAGGCTACTGTCAGGGCCAAAGGCATAATTGTTTTTGTTATAATTATCGATATAATGAGTATTGTTATTATTATATTTTCACTAGGGTACCTTGCGCGTCCTTCGAGCATTCTGTCATTTTGCAAAAACATTTGTTCCAAATTTTAATTCACCAATATTTTCGATCTCAGCGCTGGCAACAAGGGGGCGCCAACGCACGGTTTCCCTCCTGGGCAGGGGAGCCACCTCTCCGGCTGCCATCCTATACCAGCAACTCATCTGCTGCTCGCAGCGCTCTTCGCAGCGGTGTAGACGAGCCTTCTCCGACCTGGTGAACAGACCGATTGTTCTCCTCAGTTCCACACTGGTCGGTTGTGCGCGAATGGAAGACGGATCTTGCGTTCAATGGAATAACATATATTTTTTTCTTACCGGATGGGTTGTGCATCATTGGATCTCCTAAGTTCTGGTGATGTCCTCTCCTAAATCCTGCGATTGGTGAAAAAAGCATTCTTCGCCGGGGAGTTACAGCCTTCGCATGTGATTGAGAATTACCGTGTCTTGGAAGTGGACCTAACATGGACTAATTTGTTTTTATATTCACAATGGGATTATTACAGCTATTTCTGATCGTCGGCTTATTTTGCGTAGCCTCAGGTAGGCTCCAGCGCTGTCATTGACTTTAAACGGAGACTATAAATTCTATGCCACATCTTCTTATTGATTATGAACATAGCAGCCTACATACAATGTGGATTATTTATTGCGGTAGGCCTATAATGTACAATTTCACGAATGACGTTAACCCTAAAGTTAATAAAATAGCCGAATAAATAATAAATTCTTTTTGGTAGCCCCTTTCTCTTTTACCATAATATATTTTCGTACATTTGATAGAAAATCTTCTGATTACTGACTATCTAAACAAATCCCTATATTTAACCTATCTACCATAACTAACAACTGAAGATTTTTTGAATATATATATATTTATATTATTTCATATTATCTATTTATATGTATTGACTTATTTCTGGCATTGTCTTGTTTCGCCTGACGTGAACCAGTCCTAGGTTTCGGCATCGACCCTGCCCTGCGCGTCAGCGTGTTTGACGAGCTGACGCTTGGCGACGGCTTCGACGGAGTCACTCAGGTCCAGGGCTTCCACAGCGAGTCCAGAGCCTTCCACTTCCAAGGTACAGCACGCCTCGTGTCATGGACGGGAACATTGGATAACAGATAGCTTCCTTTAAAAAAAATTGCCAAAACAAGTCCACGCATATTTTGCCTTATTCACAGTTTTATTTCTTGGTTTGGAGTCCTTTTATTAAATTATTCCTGCGCTGCGTATCTGATCGTTTAGCCTGATACAAAACACCATATGGGATGTTGTGGTTAACCGTGCGTTGGGGGTCCCTATAACATGCCCACTGCTCACACAATGGGCTATGAGGTGAAGGTGTCCAGCAGTGCAGATGGACCTCGTTTGTAAACCATAACAGCGGGACCCGCGAGCTGCCCAATCCATGTCGCAGCTGTCACCACGTCCGATTTAAACTTGACCAGTGACCCTTCGTCTCTTCACCAGTCTGTACATGCTCCCTTCGTGATGTAGGCCTACGTGTTTCCTAAAATGGTACCGTTTTTCAGATGTCGACAGTGCAGCTGCTATCTTGCTATGTCCTTGATCAAATAAAATAAAAGAATGCGGGGATACACATAAACGCACCAAAAGTTACAACTTTGGAGTGTTTTTCTAGATGGGAATGGGGATGCGGATAACCTTCGCCGTCCGTGAAGTCACGTCGTCCGTTGCGGGGGGATATCTAATAAATATGACAAGAGGGTCCTGAAATGAATGAGCCGCAACAAAAAGTTACTTTTAGCCCAACATTTCTGCTGCCACCACTAAACCGCCGCAGTGTGATGGCTGGCGTGCGCCCTCGTTTTTGTCAGACGGCAGCAGCAGCTGTCTCTCTTTGTGAAAGCAGGACCTATGATGGGGCTGGGATATACCCCTCTCCGTGGCTGGAGGACGCTAAGAGAGACGAGGAGAGAGCGAGAGAGAGAGCGAGAGAGCGAGAGAGGAGAGAGAGAGAGAGAGAGCGCTAGCTGAGGGAGGGCGGAGAGAGTGGAGGGGGGGAGGAGAGAGGGAGAGAGGGAGGGGGGGGGGAGGGGGGGGGAGGGGGAGGGGGGGGGGGGGGGGGGGGGTGGGGGGGGGGGGGGGGGGGGGGGGGGGGGGGGGGGGGGGGGGGGGGGGGGGGGGGGGGAGGAGAGGAGAGGAGAGTGGGAAAGGTGGGCCTAGAGAAGAGAGAGAGAGAGAGAGAGAGCAGAGAGAGAAGAGAGAGAGAGAGCAGAGAGAGAGAGAGAGAGATGAGAGAGGGAGAGAGAGAGCGAGAGATGAGAGAGAGACGAGGAGAGAGAGAGAGAGAGAGAGAGAGCTAGCTGAGGGAGGGAGGGAGATAAACACTAGGTAGGTGAGAGAAACTAGTAGTAGGCAGGTAAAGAGAGAGGGAGGGAGAGAGTACACCAGACACAGAGATGTTAATAGGTAGTGTGAGAGAGTTAGAGAGATGAAGATAGAGAGACTACCAGACCCAGAGAGAGACTAGAGAGTTAAAAGAGATAAAGATAGAGAGACTACCAGACCCAGAGAGAGAGACTAGTCATAGAGAGAGTTAAAGAGATAAAGATAGAGAGGCTACCAGACACCAGAAAAATATTATTCATAAAGAGAGAGTTACAGAGATAGAGATACCAGACCCAGAGAGAATCTAGAAGGCAGGAAGAGATAGACTAGTATAGTGGAGTACAGAGCTAAGTAGAGAAGGACTATTTTGTAGAGTGAGGTGGATCCCAAATGGAGGAGAATGTGATTTCTGATGGCGTCCGCACGGTAGAAACGTGCGTCCGGTTTGTGAAAACGTGATTTCTGATAGTGAAAAACGTGCATCCTGTTGGTGGAAACGTTTGCCCTGATGGAGAAAACGTGCATCCTGTTGGTGGAAACGTTTATCCAGATGGTTAAAACGTGCATCCGAATGTTAAAAACGCGCGGGCCGGCGTTGTACAGCGTTTGCCGCTGTGATAGGCGGGAGGCAACAGGAGTGTCCTCCGCAGGCGGATCACCTGTCAATCAGGTGCTCTCGTCACCTTTATTTTCATTTGGCCCCGCCGGCGTGAGACGGAGGCCAGCGGTACATTCAATCACTCAGCTATCTGGTCAACTCTCTCAGTCTCCAAACAGCGGGCGAGAGACATACACCAGACACACAACGAGACCCGGAAAGGTACACACAGAGAGAGGAATGGGGAGATGGGGTTTGCTGAGAGGGAGGGAGGGAGGGAGGGAGGGAGGGAGGGAGGGGAAGGGGGAGAATGAGATGGATTTAGAGAGAGCGATGAGGAGAGCTGGATAAAAAAAATAAAAGAAGGGCGAATGATGAGAAAGAGAGAACCAGGAAAGGAGGGAGAGAGAACGAGGGAAAGGTAAATAAGAGAGCGAGAGAGGGGCGGGAAATCAAGAGCAGCAGAAGAGCCTACAAGAGAATGCTGATTCCACACGTCTTGCTGTCGAGGCTGGCTGGAACCGGCACAGCAGTGGCACTGGGATGCTCATTAGAGAGCAGGCTGAGCAGATCCAAGGCCCTTTCTTCCCCCGCCTGCCTGCCTGTCTGCCTGCCTGCCTGCCTGCCTGCCTGCCTGCCTGCCTGCCTGCCTGCCTGCCCAGAGGGAGAGCTTCAATCTCTGGGTACTGCGAGAGAACAAGCGGCGGGGTGGCGCGGAAAAACCTGAAGGAGATGACATATTTTATATATATATTCTAGAAGAGATTTGTTCTGTAGACAATTTCCAAAATTTCCGATTATATGTCTTCCACTGCGTTTTCTCTGCCGGGTGATTCGGGGCGTTGGTTTTGCAGCGTTTGAGGAAGTGAAAGTGAGCGCAAAACGGTGGGAGCGTGGTGTTTAGAGGGGCCCTATCCGCTGAGGCCCTTTGAAGGCGCGTGGGGGTCAGCGATACAATAAGAGGCTCATGGAGAACCCCACCTCTGGAGGATGAGAACTGAGCTAGAAGAACAGCCTCAGGCTACCAGGCGCCTCCACCTCATTATACACCAGTGGTGCCCCCCCCCCCCCCCCAACACCCTGCCCCAACAGCCCCCTGCTGTGTGACCGTCCCCCCCCCCCCTCCTCCTCCCCTCCTCCCCTCTCCTCCCCTCCTCCCCCTCCCCCCTCCTCTCCCTCCTCCCCTCCCTCCCCCCCCTCAAGTGGGTTAGGGCTGAATAGGATCCCGCGTTTACGCAAAGCAAGGAGGTTACGGACTCCTTACATCCTTGCGGATCCTCCCTGCGTCCACCGCAGGGGCCTGACGGGCATCTCCCCCAAAATGCTAACCTTCCGTCGTGGCGACGCAGCAGCAAGGGCTGTGATTGGTCCGCTTGCTAAAACCCAACGCAGAACCGTAAAGGTGCACGACTGCGTCAAAGCGTCTGCGTGGTCATTGGGTTGCGTGAACGTGGGAACAATAATCGGCCCTTGATACCTCAAATCAAAAACGTCCAAGTATAGAGAGCATGTTTTCTCGTAGAACATGTATAAACGTGTGTGTAACGCTTCATATGTGATGTGTCACATGGTCTAAACATTTTGGGGCAGGGAACTGCAGATCAAATAGGATGGTGTGGTGTTTGCAAAGATAGACGTGGGCTTGTTCTTGACGTTTAGTGCGGCTTTCGTTTACCG
>OLKM01000072.1:353474-359328 GCA_900291075.1 Melanogrammus aeglefinus
CCCATACAACCCCACTCCCGAAAACCCGGCTCCTTGCCTTTACTGTGTCTCGTGGGATAGAGACGCGACAGATGCTACGACCGGTCACAGACCAAGCCTGGCCACTTTTTCCGGCGGTGATGGATGTCTGCGTGGCTAGACTCGCTAAGGCCTGGCTTCGGTGCGCACGTAAGACGTCACGAATAATTGTTTATTTCTTTTTATTTCATTCAGAAGAATCTCCGTCATCGTTTAGTGTGGCCATATTGCCTTGGCTTGTTCAAGTAGTTCCAAACACACCCCAAGACATGAATTATTTCTGATCGTCTCCTGAAAATTTTATGGAGTTGATTATTCTGCGCTTTTGCCAGCAGGTCATTCCTGGACGGAGTACTGTTGTGGCTGTCATTAGGGCCCCATCTGTGTCCTCTCCTACAATGACACCAGAACCAGTGCGGTACACTACTTTACAACACACCCCACCGGAACACGCTTCACATTCAGACGACACCGAATTGCCTACAAAAAACACGTTTCCTTTACGACCCCTTGCATCGTAACGTCGCAGATCAGTCCCCACAAAGATCATGAACAAACAGATGAGTCTGAGAAAAAAAATCCTCCCCCATCTGGACCATTAAGCAAGCCGCTGCCCGCCTGAGTGTGTCTCTGTTCATCACGGCCTTGTTAACTCTTTCAGCCCGCATTGTGTTAATTGGTGCCGCGCAGCAGCTGGAGGTAATGTTAATACACAGAGGGAGTGCTGCCATACCAGCTTCCTCAAGCAGTTAAGTGTGCCAAGACACCGGGAGCGCGCCCCCCCCCCCCCCCGCCCCCCCCCCCCCCCCCTCCTAGCTGGAAGTGAACTCTTTGATGTGATTGCTTCTGAGAAACGTCATGATTTATTGATGTGTCCATTAAAGTAGCATGGGTGACCGGGAGAAGGGGTGAGAAAGGGGGGGAGGGGGGGGGGGGGGGGGGAGGGGGGGGAGGGGGAAGGAGGCAGAGGATGCAGAGGAGAAGATGCCCACCTCGTCTGATTAAAAGAGTGCAGTGTTATTTTCATTTTTTTCGGGGTTTATCCAAGGTTTATGCTCAAGGTTTACCACTCAAAAGGAAACCGGGCCTTGAACAAAGCCACACATTGGCAAGTTTTTGGAAGGGATTCTGCAGACTTACCTATTTTGCCGGGTGGTTAGCTCTGTGTGATATTTATGTTTTGGTGACAACAATATATATTGGGTGTGGAGCCGATGATTGGAGTGAATCATTTGAAGCCGGACGGCTTGACGTTTACATTAACCACATGACTACATTTACTTACATTTACAATTACTCTAATGAGTTTGTGTAGCTTGGTCAGAAGTGAATGCACACACACACACACACACACACACACACACACACACACACACACACACACACACACACACACACACACACACACACACACACAGAGGTGTATGCACACACACACACACACACACACACACACACACACACACACACACACACACACACACACACACACACACACACACACACACACACACACACACACACTCTCTGTCTTTCTGGTTTTGATTAATATTGAGTCTCACAATTTCATTAAGTAATTGCCTTCGCTGGGCTGGACAATCCCTCCAACTGTCATTTAATTGGCCCAGTAATGATCCATTGACTGATCTAATATACATACGGATTTCAGAGCCTGGAATTCAATCACTTCCCATAGCTCAGCTGCTGTGTCACCGCATGGTTTCCACAGCCTGAGGACGCACGCTGTTCCTAAAGCACTCATTCCTCATTCCTAGCCTAGTTATTTCAAATTTTTAGCCAGTTATTTCCAATTTCCGGCTGATGTTCCAACTATAAAAGCACAAATCTGTGGTTTATGGGGTATGAAATGACCAATTATTCGTAAATGTTTTAACCAAGCACACTGTTCCATGCAAGGTGTGGGATTTAACTAACCAATGGGAATTACTCGATCCATTGTGGCAAGACCTGCGTTTTGAATTCAAGCTTGTTTGAAACACAATCTATTAATGCCGTTATGCATTATGCATCTTTATTTGACTTTCAATCCGCTCGGAGGACTGTGCTTAGAAAGCTGCTATCGCTCAAACTGCTCTGCTATGTATTTTGCGACTGGGTCATATTTATATATCCCTATAATTCAGTTTGAATTATTCATCATCTATTGTTTATGTCACATAATTTGAAGCTTGGCCATTGTTCTAAGATATTAAAAAGCCTTTGCCCATATAGCCTTGCTCAGCTCGTGTTAATATAATGCTTGATATACTGCTACTCTGCTAATGAGCTAAACGCTGAAGCACCTTTCCAATACTGTGAGTGTATGCATTGTCTTAATCAAGGCACCAGTGAGAAATCCAACCACCAACCCTGGCTATGTTAAGCAAGGTTTAGGGGTATAGTTAATGGCTCTACCATTAGCTATACCGGACCAACACTATTTTATTGCTTTTGTTTATTTTTGTTGTTTATGCTGTTGTTTCTCAGTCGTGTTTGTGGGTGTGTGTGTGTGTGTGTGTGTGTGTGTGTGTGTGTGTGTGTGTGTGTGTGTGTGTGTGTGTGTGTGTGTGTGTGTGTGTGTGTGTGTGTGTGTGTTTGCTTCATGTCTGTGTCTGTATGTTCCATTGTGTGTGGATATTTGTCTGTGTGTGTCTGTATCTTTGTGTCCCCTTGTCTATGTGTGTTTGTGTATGTGTGTGTGTGTGTCTGTGTGTGTGTATATATGCCTGTATGTGTGTCTTAATTTCTGCGTCTTGTGTTTCATTGTGTGCCTGTGTGTGTGTGCCTATTTTACTGTGTGTGTCTCTATCTTTGCGTGTCTTTGGGTCCCCCTTGTGTGTGTATGTGTGTGTCTTTATGTGCCTGTGCGTGTGTGTGTGTGTTTGTTTATGTCTAATAATAGAGAGCAATGTGTGGCCAAGCCTGATTGGGAAACAGCGGATATTGCGCATTGGCAACCACCAACCTCCCCTCCTCCTCCTCCTCCTCTCCTCTCTCTCCTCCTGCCTCCTCCTCTCCTCCCTCGTGCCTGTCCCTCTAGGTTCTTCCAGGGAGGTGCGGGCGTCCGTGGGCGTCTCGGAGCGCATCGTCCACAAGCTGAGAGGGAAGAGCGAGTTCACCGTGCTGGTGACGCTCAAACAGGAGCTCCTCAACTCCGGGGTCATCCTCTCCATTCACCACTCGGAGCAGAGGTAGGAACGCACCGAATCAACCCCAAACTGTCTGGTCCAATGCTGTCCCTACTCCCCCTTATCCCAACACCGCCATTCCACGCAATTGTTCTGTTTTGTGCGCTCGCACTGTTGAGTGTAGGGTGTCCCTGGTCGATTTGTTTTGTGTTTGTATGTTTGTGGTGTTCTTCGTCCGGCGAACGGGGTATAAGCAGATGCTGGACAGGGGTAATCCGACATGCTTTGGATTGAGCACGCATGGTCTATTGGATTGAGTCTCAGTGTCTGACCTCTGGCAAGATTTTCGAAGCCTCTGGATGAATTCGAAAATACCAGTCTGCCACTAAACCCAGGGAAAATAAATTGAAATGGAGGGTTTTGAAAAAAAAAATCGCAGAAGCTATGATTGTGACATGATTCAGCATTTCCACCCTAGACATCGCAGTGCCATCGTGAATCACATGAATCGGTACAATGCAGTTATGGACTGTTGTTTGGATGATGGCTGGTTTTTACACAGCCTGGGTCAGACCGATTCGACCCTGGGTGAGGTTTGCACACCTGTTGACACCTTGCGTTGAGAAATCAATGTGCACAGGTCAAACCAGCCATCCCCAGAAACACAATCAGGGCGAGATCTCCTGCATGGCAGCATGTGACACCACCTGCTCTGTGTCGTTATCATCTCAACCTCCGCCCTAAACCCGTATTACCGTCTCCGCCCTGCGTCCTTGCGGTGGGGGAGCGCCGGTAAAAGCCACCGAGATGAAGGGTGGCTGCCACTTAGGAGGACACTGTTACAGCACCTTTTTCTATATAAATGACTGTTAGAAAGGTGGACACATACGTGTCAGGCTGCCTGGTTGACGGAGGCCTATGCACACCGAATCCAGCGGCATCATGGGGGATAGCTGAGACTGTGTGGACCAAACAATGCTAATCATTTCCCCCCCATATATTCACAGACCAATTACTGGGGCTGAGTAGCAGCAGTTTACCATGCTTATGCTTGGCGTTGATTTACCGCCCTGGGAGATCAGAACCGCAATATGAATATAATTTGTCATAATGTCTCGATTGAGCTCTTTCTACACAAGAGTCAGCAGAGAGAGGAAACGTCACAGAGATGATAATGACTCCCCTCCCTCCCTCCCTCCCCCATCACCACCACCACCACTAACACCATCCCCCCCACATCCCCCAACACCACCACCATCATCATCAGCTTCTCCACCAACACCATCATCAGCGACATCACAACAACCGCCACCGCACTTCCAGAATGAGGGCATTTAATTCCTACCGAGGGGGGGGGAGCTCCATCTATTAGATGAGGGCTGGCGCATCAATCCATCCCACCGATCCTCTTAAGTGTCCCCCGCGATGCCGTTGTGAATAATGCCCAAAGAGAAATTGTTCCAGCTCCGGATGGGCCCATCCTTAAAAGCAGTGGCAGCGCTGCGATGACCACATTGGCAGCTTCCTCCATTAGCGTCACTCCCGTCCCGGCGGTCTGAATCACCGTCCCGACGAAGACCAACAGGACTCTCCCGGAATACCAATGCAATCTCATGTGTTAAGCTAAGCTGATCCCATCCCCCCCCCCCCCCACCCCCAAAAAAAAAAAATCCCAGTTCCCCAAATGCACTACTGTTGTTTTGACTTGATGATGTTGCATGTAATAGGTCGACACCATCTGCCACTTGGCTTGCCGTCTCTTGATGGGATTATTGTTTGAATGATGGGTGGAGAACAGCATTGGCGAAGCATCGCTGGTGTCTGGCTAATGGACCACCTGAGCCATCGCTCTGCTGCCGGCACTCCATCAAGATCTTCGGATGTTTTAACAAGCTGCGACAATGATATTCCAAACAAATACGGGTATTAATCATTTGTTGTAGCGATGCCATGAATAATCCATCTCAAGATAGCGAAGCCCCGAAGTGATGTCTTGAATTTGCGTTTCTGTAGCTATAAGCAGCAATTAATTTCAGAAAACAGCCGTGATTAAATTTTTTCTGATGATTTATTTTACTTCACTCTAAGGCAATATGATAAAGATTGCAAAAATAAAATAAAGTCGGTCAACTGATTGAACAACGAATAACCAACGCAACATTTTAGCACAGGTGTCAACAAATGATAGCTCCCTGAAGCTCCCATACTGGGACCCGCTACTGTGAAAGTCAAGACCCCTGTCTTGAATGTCTCCTGGACGTGGCCCCGTCTCAGGAACCCTTGCCTGCCCTGATAACCCCCCCCCCCCCTGTCCGGGACGAGTCGACTACGGGCCTGTCCTGGGCCGTTCTCCAGCTCCTCCTGGATTCACTTTTCTGCTAGTAAATGCCCACTGTAGCTTGCTGTAACACGTCTCTCTCCGCTCTGCTCGTCCTGTCTGTTCTGTCTGTCTCTGTCTCTGTCTGTCTCTGTCCTCTGTCTCCTCTCTCTCCTCGCGTCTTCTTCTCGCCTCTCCTCTCCTTCTTCTCGGTCTCCTCTCTCCTCCTCCTCTCTCTCTCTCTCTCTCTCTCTGTCCTCCATATCTCACTATCTCTCCTTGTCTCTCTCTCTCCCACTCTCTCCCTCCCTCCCCCCCTCCCCCTCTCTCTCCCCCCCCGCCTCTCTTCTCCCTCCTCTCTTCTCCTCTCCTTCTACTCTCGTCCTCTCTC
>OLKM01000072.1:364353-379353 GCA_900291075.1 Melanogrammus aeglefinus
TGTGTGTGTGTGTGTGTGTGTGTGTGTGTGTGTGTGTGTGTGTGTGTGTGTGTGTGTGTGTGTGTGTGTGTGTGTGTGTGTGTGTGTGTGTGTAACTGAATGTGAATCTTTGTGTGGGTGTGTGTGGGTATGTGTGCGTGTGCCTGCCCATGTCTGTGTGTGTTTGGCGTGTGCGCCTTTGTGTGCGCTTGCGTGTACGTGTGTGTGTGTGTGTGTGTGTGTGTGTGTGTCTGTATGTGTGTGTCTGTGTGTGTGTGTGTGTGTGTGTGTGTAGGGAGTGATGCAGGATGTGGAGGTGCTAGTGATGCCACAGGGCTATATCTCCCAGTGTCCAGACCTCAACAGAAGTAAGTACCCTATATACACTCTATCTCCCTCCTGCATGTAACTCCTTATGTAATTACAGCACTACCATATCTCACAGTATCAGTTAATACATAGTCTAACCCACTTGTCTGAAAACATTGTGAGTAATGTACAAACGTTTTTATTTTTTTATCATCCATTGCTAACACATATTTTTGTCATCATGTCATGATCAACATTACATACACATCGGAAATGTATCAATGTGAAATTATACAATACTGTGTATAATATTCAGTGTTCTCAAACGATTCTCCAAACAATGTAATCCAAAATACATAATTCATTTACAAAACAAAAGCTGCATTTAGTACTACTTCAAATCCCAGACACAGCCGCCACTGAACACTCAAGACTACCTCAGAACAACACGAGCAGCGATACCGTCGCTGGGATGTTGTGCTGTCGTCCCCAGCCCCTGTAGCTTGGCCGGTAGACTGTCCCTCTGTCTGCCCTCACCGTGTACACCGTGCAGGCTCACAGCGGCTGTTATGAATTCACCTGTCAACAGTAAAAGGGCAAGGAGGATCGATACTGAGTCACCCTCACGGATAGCCGCACCAGTGTGCACACGCATTCAATGGACCACGCATAGCACGCACGCACCCACCCACTCACGCACGCATGTGCACACGTATATATGCACGTACGCACGCACACACACACCTTCAAACGCACAGGCTTTCAGAGGGCTAGATAAGCCCGCAGATCAAAGCCTGCGTAGAAAGGTTCCCTATCTGGCTCTAAGATGCGTTTTTTAATCAAGTCACCGTGAACATAGTATTCTTTTACGAAACCAAATGTATTATCTTGTTTTTCTTATGTTTTTCCGGACTGGCGAAGAATAGGTTTTAATAAAATGTATCTATGAAAGTGAGGTGTAATATCGCTTAGGTAAAACTGAACATTAGTCGAAACAAATACAAGCAATTAACTAAATAATAGCTGAGACATCAAATTAGTGCATAGATAACGTGTTGTGTAATGAGCGGCCATGTGGCTTGCAGGATAAGACCAAACATTGATTAATTCGGATAATTATGTCATTGTGCTCTCAGCCACTAACCAGAAGAAAGGCTTTGCCCAATTAGCTTTATCTTCTTAATGAATACCCGATTTACCACCTACACATAGTATAAATGTATCCGATGAAGTCTTGGTACTAGTTTGTGCGGTCTGTGATGTGAAAAGTTCTGCTCGTAAATCATCGTCTTGCGTTTCCCAGCCTGCCCGACTTGCAATGACTTCCACGGGCTGGTGCAGAAGATTATGGAGCTCCAAGATATCCTGGCCAAAACCTCCGGCAAGGTAAGGTCAAGCAGCACGAGACGGTGGTGCATCCTGGGAAACATTGAATCTCTAAAGCATCTCACTAGCTTTGATAGCGGTACAAAAGCCCGGATAATCTGCCGTGTTTAGTTTCCAACCTCGTCTTTTCTTTCAGAACTGTGACCTTAACGTAGGATCTTATCTGGCCTGTTGAAACCTTTAGAAACCTACCTTACTAGTCCTTGATAAGCTGAATGTGTGTCTTCTACCTGATCCAGCTCACAAAGGGTTAGGGGCCAAATAATGACTTCAATAATGATCTTAATGCATATCCATTTGGCTCGAGCCATGTGTCCCTGACTTCTGACTTACGGCAATCTCTAGGATCACTTGAGGATACAGATAATTATGATTATGATGAATATGATGATGAGGACGACGATAATGATGATGATGATGATGATCTACAACACGTGCTCAGGAGTGAGGCTGACTTCCTGTTCCTGTTCTGGTCTTTTCATTCATTTTTTTTAATCATTTCTGCGGTGGGTGTGGTGGTGGTGGTGGTGGTGGTGGTGCTGCTGCTGATGGTGTTATGAGCAGCTGTCCAGGGCGGAGGAGAAAATGAACGGCCTGGACGGATGCTATTGTGAGAGGACCTGCAGCGTCAAGGGAGTGGTCTACCGCGAGGATGAGGGATGGACAGATGGCTGCAGGAACTGCACGTGCACGGTGGGGCTGACTCTGGGATTGGGTACTGTGCTGTGTGTGTGTGTGTGTGAGTGAGTGAGTGCGTGTGCATGTCCGTGTGTGTCTGTGTGACGTTAATGAATGTTGGCCTCTACCTGTGATTAGTGGTGGTGGAGGTTTTCTTTGTGTGTGTGTGTGTGTGGTGTGTGCCTGTGTTTGTGGTGGTGTGTGTTGTGTGTGTGTGTGTGTGTGTGTGTGTGTGTGTGTGTGTGTGTGTGTGTGTGTGTGTATGCGTGTGTGTGTGTGCAAATATGTGAATGGAGGTTCATAGAGGGTGTAATGTCTGTTTATATTTTAACATATTTGTAGTCTTACTTTTTTACGATTAGTGTGTGTGTGTGTGTGTGTGTGAATTTTCATGCGTGCACGGGTGTGTGTGTCTGTGTGTGTGTGTGTGTCTTTGTGTGCGTGCACGGGTGTGTGTGTGTTGTGTGTGTGTGCCTTTGCGTGCGTGTGTGCGTGCGTGCGTGCGTGCGTGCGAGTGTGTGCATGCTCATGCTCGCGCGCCTCATCATCCCAGCGTGGGGCTTGCCTTTTGTTTAACCAGGCTGTTCATTAGGGTGTGTGGTGTGGGGGGGAGGGGAGGGGAGGTGGTGCTAGATGGGTGGGGGCGTCAAGGGAGGAGGAGGAGGAGGTGGGGGGAGGACAGGGTGAGACAGACTCATTGTGGCTGACATACGTTGTCATTACCCCCTTAGAATAGAGCGGGGTTGCCCCCGGTTACCCGAGCGATGATAATATATTAAACACATCACCGGGAGAGCAACAGGAATCTCTCAGGTTAACCCCTACTGGGCTGGTTCCCCCTAGCTGCTGACTCACTTCTTCCTACTAATGTTGTATTCCAACCCGTGTGTAACAGTATGTTACACAACAGTATGTTACACACTGTGGGATAGTAAGACTGGGTTCTGGGTGTGATTGCCCCCTCCCGACTCTGGTCAGCAAAGCCCTGATTTTTTGACGTTCCTAATAGGTTTTTTTGGCTCATTTTCCTGTGGTGAATATTAATTTAAAGTTGTATTTACTCCCCCAAATCCGGAGAGAATCGGTTAACGTGTGGTGGTGCTATTTCGGCTACATTGTTCCTCCCCACGCACATCACATTTTTATGATTCATCTTAATCTCAGGTGTGTGCTCTCTCATGTTTTTCTAATTTCAAAAGTCATCTGGTATGTGCCAGGCATAAGCAGTGTTTCGAAAAAAAAAAAAAAGAGCAAAATAAAAATCCCTATTAAGAAACATGAAGAGATCGAGTTTCCCACCAGCCAGATAAAACACTCCTCACCAGACCCCTGTCGGTGGAACACGAATCCTCTGGCTGTGAATACAAATGTGTTACGCCCTTGCTCCAGAACCAGCCAATCGGGTGCCATCGCGCCCCACTGCCCGCCCCTTCAACGGTGGGAAATCACATAACTCTCAGTACATTGCACCTAATTGCTCCTGACAGATGATAATTATCATTAGGGATTCGATCTGCGCAATCATGCGTGGGGAGAGCGTCTTGGCTGGCTGGGTACAGACCGCGCTGGTTGACGATTCCAGGCACCAATTAAGCCATTAGACGGGGGTATGTTCTTCAGCTTATGCTTGGCAATTAGCCCGCAACCTTTCCAATTTAAAGGTCATGCATTAAGATGTTATCAATTTTCGAGATCAGTTACATAGGTGTTGATAACGGGGACATTTCTTCACACACCGTGGAGGACACTTTAATGAAATAGATGGGACCCAAGGCGCATGGGACGTAGTTAGGGACAAGATCTCCGTTTAATTATTCCGATGGTTAGACTTAACTGAAGGCAAAGGTGGGTAGATACGACCAATCGAATGAAATCTAGATCGTAGAATTTGCGATTTTCCTTCATTTCCTTTGCTTATTTTGCCCAACTTGCGTTTGGGAAGCCAAGCTTTTGTAAAAACTAGCAAAGGGTACGGCTCACATCCCTTATGAATGCAAAATGATATCCACAGTATATTGATCCACGCTGGATCAATTTGGAATCAGTCATTATCATCTTTTCATTCTTTTTTTTTCCTTTTATTTTCATCCAGTTCTTATCACGTATTTAACTCACAATATCATATTATCATATCAATGCTGTGTTGTGTGTTTGCTCCCATTAAAGCACCCAGACCTAGCAGGATCAAACATACAGCACACGCGGTCACCCTCGTCGGCCATCTTGAGTGTTGACGTTTTCTCTCCTGGTGATTCTCTGCCTCCTCCCCCCCCCCCCCCCCAGAATGGAACGGTGCATTGTGAGGCTATCTCCTGCCCCGCCCCAGAGTGTCCCGCGGGGATGGCACCCGCCTACGTGAGGGACGCCTGCTGCAGGGAGTGCCAGCGTAAGTCCCCCAACCCCCCCCCCCCCCACCCCCCTAAACCCACTGCTATGCTGACGCTCCCACCAGTCACACAACAACATATCACAAGTCCCCCGACGCAAGGGCTGATTATGGTTCCACGTCGACGCAACGCAAGGACCGCGGAGACGCTTCGACGCAGTCGTGAACCTGTTTTGTTTCTGCGTCGGGTTTTTGTTGGGCGGACCAATCACAGCCCTTGCTGCTGCGTCGTCTCAAGGCAAGGTTATTTTTGGAAGGCGCACGTCAAGCCCTTGCGGTGGCCCCAAGGAGGGTCCGCGAGGACGTAAGTGGTCCTTAAACCCCCCGGCGTTGCGTCGACGCCCAACCATAATCAGCCCTTCAGTGTTTATGCATGCGTCAGTTCCTCTGCGAAAGCACATACTGCTGTCACGCGATAATCTACGATCATGAACAAATATGATTATGAATATCGGTGTTTATTCAGAAAAGGAGAAACTACAATGTTTGCAAAAAACGATAATACTGAATTTATGCAATTATCACTGTTTTTTTTAGCTAATACCCCATGGTGAGTTTTCACATGTGATATTCATGGCTGTAATGCTTTCAATTTAAATTATTTAGGGTTGCATTCAGCATTCTTACATAACCCCTCATGGATGTCTGGAAACAGGAACTGAAAATTCTCAGCACACAGCAGCACCCCTGGTACGCCCCCTGTCAACTGACCGGGGCGCGCGCTCTCTCTCTCTCTCTCTCTCTCTCTCTCTCTCTCTCTCTCTCTCTCTCTCTCTCTCTCTCTCTCTCTCTCTCTCTCTCTCTCTCTCTGTCTTCTCTCTCTCTCTCTCTCTCTCTCTCTCTCTCTCTCTCTCTCTCTCTCTCTCTCTCTCTCTCTCTCTCTCTCTCTCTCTCTCTCTCTCTCTCTCTCTCTCTCTCTCTCTCTCTCTCTCTCTCTCCCTGTCTCTCTCGCTCTCTCCCTGTCTCTCTCGCTCTTTTTCTCCCCACTCTCTCCCTCTCTTTCTCTCTCTCTCCCCCACTCTCTCTCTATTTCTCTCCCTCTCTTTCTCTCTTCCCCTCTCTCTCTCGCTCTCGCTCTCGCTCTCTCTCTCTCTTGCTCTCTCTCGCTCTCTCTCTCTCTCTCTCTCTCTCTCTCTCTCTCTCTCTCTCTCCTCTCTCTCTCTCTCTCTCTCTCTCTCTCTCTCTCTCTCTCTCTCTCTGCTGCGTTGCTAAGCTACCACCCTAACATGCCTCCTGAGAGCTACCCATCCTCTTTACATATACATGGGCCAATCAATTATTCACTAGCCTGCTCAGAGACACAGATGGCTACCAATCACCCTGTCAGGGACCGCAAAAAAAAGGAAGCAAAGAAGGGATGGTTGATGTGGTGATATATTCCAATGGCTATTTATGGGGACAAAATACGATGAAGGTTATACCGTTAGTGTAGTTCAGAGACAGAGGAGAGGTGTGTAGATGGAGCGAATGAGACTAACATACTAATGACATTGGGGATGCATAATCCATGCTAGGGTTGTGGGATGTACTAATAACAATACTCAGGCCGATTGAAAAATCTCCTAGCCTCTTATCACAGTCACTGGCAACGCCACAAAACTTGAGTGCTAAGCGCATTAACATATTACAACGTTATCTCCAACACTAGGTGGATCTTCCTTCAGCATATTTAAAAAAAATGGTGTTTGTAATTCCTTAAAGTATTTTCTCAGGTGGGAATTTGAAAAAATAAAATAAAACGTTTTTCAGGCTTTTTTTCATTTATGTCACATGACCAAAAATCCAGATGACATAACTGAGGTCATACCAGAGGTCTCAGTTCAAAAAGGCAAGATATTGTAGTGGCTCTAGCCTAAAGGCCCTGGGTTTGAATCCCCCATTTCGACGGTCTAACCATTGGGCATCCTTGAGCAGATGCCCAAAACGTACCCCTTCTCTCTGTTTTTACTTTTACATGAACTTACTGTTTGTGGCTTTGAATAAAAGCTAGATCTTGAAATGTCCATGTTAGCTCATTTTCTCCCCCATTTTGTTTGTTTAAAAACAAATGTACCAGGTTGAACATCTATTCTGTAGCAGTGTTTGAATTGAATCAAACGTAACAATCCTTGCTATCTGTCAACACTTATAGCGACACGTATTCATGTTTCTTCGACCTTAGACTAATTAACCACTACAATGTTTCCACACACTCTACCACACACACACATCATCTGCCTCAGCGTCTGACCGACTAGCTACCATTCATTTGTATTCATTCACAGAAGTAAAGCAGTAAATCACGTCTGATAGTGTGAATACAGGGGGGGGGGGGGGTTCCAATCTCGAACCCCGTAATACCTGCAGACAGGCAGACACCCTGAGCACATCAAGGGGCCTAATCCTTCTGCCCATTAACGACAACCCAAAGGAAATTGCCTCTGTAAAGCGCGCTGAATAACAACGCCTGATAATTTGCCTAAATGGTAAATAGCACCTATGAGTGTTGCACCGCCGCGACAAGAGACTGCGGAGCCGGCGTGGCCTCCTAATCTGTTGTTGTGTTACACAGAGAATTAAGAAAACGCCCGGTAATCCGCCTTTCACGCGACACCCCTGCGTTCACTTATCTTAACGAGGTAGACACGCAAACGGCTAATTACGCATGCTGTGGCATTGGGGAGAGTGAGCGGGAGATAGAGGGCGGAGGAGAGGGAGAGGGAGAGGGGGAGAGAGAGGGGGAGAGAGAGAGGGGGAGACACACACAGCGGCTCCTTTGCTCTCCTCTCCAAATTAAAGCCTTATCTGGCAGCTTGAAGCCTGGTCCTCACCACCGGAGGAGCAAGGAGGAGGAGGAGGGAGGAGGAGGAGGAGGAGGAGGAGGAGGAGGAGGAGGAGGAGGAGGAGGAGGAGGAGGAGGAGGAGGGGGAGGAGGAGGAGGGGGAGGGGGGGAGGAGGAGGGGGAGAGGAGGAGGAGGGGGGGGGAGGAGGGAGGAGGAGGAGGAGGAGGAGGGAGGAGGAGGGGGAGGGAGGAGGAGGGAGGAGGAGGAGGAGGAGGAGGAGGGGGGAGGAGGAGGAGGGGAGGGGAGGAGGGAGGAGGAGGGGAGGGAGGAGGAGGAGGAGGGAGGAGGAGGAGGAGGAGGGGGGAGGAGGAGGAGGCGAGGGGAGGAGGGGGAGGAGGAGGGCGGGGAGGAGGAGGAGGGGGGAGATGGGGGGAAGGAGGAGGGAGGAGGAGGAGGGAGGGGAGGGGAGAGGAGGAGGGAGAGAGGAGGAGGGAGGGGGAGGAGGAGGAGGGAGGAGCGACGGAGGGAGAGAGGAGGAGGACGGGGACGGAGGAGGGGGAGGAGGAGGAGGGAGGGAGGAGGAGGAGGAGGAGGAGGGGGAAAATAAGTTCCAAGTGCATTTTGTGTGTGCGTAGTGTTAAAATGGTTCTTCAGAACTCCAGCCCGCTTTCATGATGGGCCACTTTACTGCGGAGGAATGACCGAAGTTGTCAGTCAATCCTTCTTATTCCTTATAGCCACAGAGAGACAGAGCGAGAGTGAGAGAGAGAGAGAAATATATATATATATAGAGAGAGAGATATATGAGAGAGAGAGAGAGAGAGAGAGAGAGAGAGAGAGAGAGAGAGAGAGAGAGAGAGAGAGAGAGAGAATATGTAGAGAGAGAGAGAGAGAGAGAGAGAGAGAGAGAGAGAGAGAGAGAGAGAGAGAGAGATATAGAGAGAGAGAGAGAGAGAGAGAGAGAGAGAGAGAGAGAGAGAGAGAGAGGTTGAGAAGTAGAGACTGAGAGAGAAAAGGAGTGCCTTGATCCATCCATGCCCACATGAGCAGCGCGTGTCGTACAACAGTGTGAACAAACTCCATGTTTAATAGTTTTGAACATCGAGGTCCACTTTGGACATAAGTGTTCCAACACTTTCAACCCCCCCCCCCCAGGGACGCTTTGGGATGTTCAGTCTGAAATCAAATCAAATAGCGTCACTATCACTGGCCTAGCCACCATACCAGGAGCCTCTGTTTGTAGTATTGGTTATTTCAGCACGATTGCTTCTTGCACAGCTTTGGCTCACCTTTGTAAATGTAATTTATCATCTTGATTGAGCTTGATTTATGCGGCTGGTAATTATGTTTTAAGTGGAATTCTTCAGAAGTTGCATGTTTCTATGGTGATGGGTTATGGGAAGGATAAGGGAAAAGCACGGGCGAGTGGAATATGTTCATAAATAGCATTGATGTGTGTGGGCTCAGAGGAAAAACCCACAGTCAGAGAGAATACAGAAACAGCTCCTCTAACAAAAGCTGAATTTTAAAACCAATTGTGTGTGTGTGTGTGTGTGTGTGTGTGTGTGTGTGTGTGTGTGTGTGTGTGTGTGTGTGTGTGTGTGTGTGTGTGTGTGTGTGTGTGTGTGTGTGTGTGTGTGTGTGTGTGTGTGTGTGTGTGTGTGTGTGTGTGTGTGTGTGTGTGTGTGTGTGTGTGTGCGTTCTCCAGCCGTGTGTCTCTTCAGTAGCAGAGAGCTGGTGGAGGGAGATCAGAGAGCAGTGCGCGACACCTCTGGCAGATGTCTGCTGTTTGAATGCAAGGTAAGTCACTTTAATGACTATGCACTCACGCACGCACACACGCACGCACACACGCACGCACACACGCACACACACACTCTAACTCTCAAACAACCAACACTAGAAGCACACAAACGCACACACACATCAACTCTCAAAACAGAGTGGATGTGTTGGCACACGCATACATCGACTCACACACACACACACACAGACACACACACACACACACACACACACACACACACACACACACACACACACACACACACACACACACACACACACACACACACACACACACACACACACACACACACACACACACACACACACACACACACACACACACACACACACACACACACACACACAGAACTCTCCAACACCAACTCTCAAAGAATGTTTACTACATTCAAGAGCACGGTCAGACACACATATCACATTCACTATGCACAACACAATATACGAAAGCACGCATGCACACATATAACCACACACACACACACACACACACACAACACTACACACACACACGCACTTTGTGCAACACGCCACAGACCACCACATTCAGCCACTAACACACACTGCTACTCACACAAACATTTCTAAAACAGCACCACTAAGTAGACAGAAATCATGAAAGGAAACTTACAAAAACACAGCCCCCACACACACACTGACACACACAAACACACACACTGACACACAAACACACAAACAAGCTTACACACACACACTCAAAGCGCATTGACACTTTAACAAAGCGCATTGATCAAAGGCATCTTTAACAAAAATAAACATTAATAATTCATGCGCAAGTATTGAATCTCTTTACTCACTGGGCCGTGTGTGGCATCTCGCACACATCCTATTCTAGCCCCACGCTAGCCCACGCTAGCCGGAGAGCAACGTGAGCACTGTGCATGACCATCCTCCACTTAAGCTAAATATATCGATCACGGCTGTCAGCGTGTGGCGCTCTATCTGAAGTTATGAGGCAAACGCCCTTAATTGAGGAGAGCGAGACTTCCTCACACCGTCAGTCTCACCGAGACGGAGCCATTACTTACGGCGCTTGCTTAAACGGGCTCATCTACTTCAAGTCACCCCTGGGGAGCGGTCATAGCTCTGCCTGCCTTCAGATATTTGAAATGATTTCCGACATTGTCTTTGGATGGAAGAGTTCCACTCGGAGAGGAAGGCAAAATCCACCGGAGCACATTAACTGCGATTTCTACTCAAGCTCCCATCTGTCAACCCCGCCGAAAAAGAGAGCCACCAGGCAGGCACGCACCGTCCCCGCCCTGCGAGGGTGGCGAGTCGGCGACTGACCCCTATTTACGGATCCAGGGGAGGTGCAGGAGACAGTTTTGGACAGCTGTCTGGCTGTCGCCCCCCTCACACCTGGCAGGGCTCTGCACTCCCTGCTAACTGACTGGCACATCCCCGGCAGATCAAAGGCACCGGGACAGGAAGTGGCTGTCAGTCATGGCGGCGCCACAGACCCCACGCAGGTTGCTCGCCGCCCCGCCCGCACAGCTGTTCGTCAAATCTCTGATCTTCTCTCTGCCTGCTGGCGGGGACCGGAGACTTTAATGCGGTCGGGCTTGTTCGATTGGTCGCTCGGCTCGGAAACTTCTGAGCCTGGGGGGGTCTTTTCTGTTTCTCGTCGGTGGGAACCTTTTGATAAAGAACGGGTTCCACTTGGAGCGTGTGAGGCCGATGTGCCGCTTGGAAGCTGGAATCGTGGGATCTCATTAAAAATGTTTTTTTTTCCTTCTATGATTAGCGAAATGCTAACCCGTACTGTTATTTCTATGCTTGACATTTTGAATAGGCCGTCATTCCGAAAAGTCAGGGCCTCTTATATCCGTCCTGAAGCGAGTCATGTTGATCATTTTCAAAAGTGTACAAAGGCATTTTCACTGGCTCTTCTAGTGTGGCGCGTTCATTTTTACTTTTTTGCTTGCTTGACTTCCTCACTGAGTCCTACTTTCACTCTTTGGTGAAGCCCACCACTGAGATCCGCTTAAGAGTCTATTACCCAGAATGCCTTGCGATACAAAGAGAAGAAAAACTGTTACTTGACTTAAAGGATAGGGCGGTTTTTGGGGGGGGGGGCAACATTGGGGGGGGGTCTTCGCCCCTAGCTGTTCTCTAAGAGGTGCGAGTCAGCGCTTTGCAGGGCTCGGAGTCTCTGGCTGCTGCGGGTCTTAATGAAACGGATTCATCAGCTGTCAGGGAGACAGGGAGGGCATCCATTGAGGAATCTGCTAAGCTCACATGCTGGGAATAAAAGGGGAACTCTTTAATTAGCTTTTACACGCCTCTTCTTTTATAATGAGGACGCATCACTAATGAACTTCGTACATTTTTTTTCCGATTAATGTGGAGCAGAACGGAACAGAGCAGTTTAGTCCTCCGTGATGTAACTACCAAGTCTGGATACAAGCTGTAGCGGATACTGTGCAGGAGGAACTTGAATATATTGAAAACATAAAAGAGAGTAGAGGATCTATAAAGACAGTGACCCTTATAATGGGAGGGAAGGAGGGAGCGAAACAAAGTCAATGGAACACAATGTAATCCATGTGCACCTCCAGACCCGGATACCTTTGGCATGCTTTTAATTACTTTCTTAATTAAAGTCAGGCGCTCAATCCGTCAAAGTCAAAGTGTTTACCGGTAATTGTCAAATGTGCAGTGGAGCATGGTTGCTCTCTGCAGCGACATTATGTCGCCATGGCTCATCTTCTTAGTTCTAAAACACACGTAATAATACTAATAAACAAGAAGCTAAGGTACGATTATGTTCAATCAAATTCATTTGGCGGGGATCTGGGTGTTACACTGGTTGTTTTTCAAAGATAGGTCCACTCAGCTCTTTGTAGCTAGAACAATTTTGATGATTCTCAGCTTCACTGCTTTGTTGCTTTGGCATTCATCCGAAAGTCTGATAAATTAATAACTAGAATGTAATGTGTGATCGTATGTCATTCGAGGGATTTCTTGGCTGTTTCAGGACAGGACCATGCGGCGGGAGCTCCCGGCCGCCCTGTGCCCAGACCCAGGATGCTCCGAGGGGGATCAGATTAAGCTGAACGACCGATGCTGCACCGTCTGCAGAGGTACTGGGAATGTACCGGGAACGTACCGGGAACGTGCCGGGAACGTGCCGGGAACGTGCCGGGAACGTGCCGGGAACGTGCCGGGAACGTACCGGGAACGTACCGGGAACGTATCGGGAATGTACTGGGAACGTGCCGGGAATGTACCGTAAACGTCATACCACGATGACAATGTTAATAACATTCGTTTTTAGTGTGGTTCATGCAGGGACTTGATCTGTACATGTATTCACTTGTTTACTGTGATGAGTGAAGCAAGTTAAGTTGAGATAGTTATCAACTGTCAGGAGAAACTGAAATAAATACAATATTTATTTTCTCATTGTACCCAATGTATCTTTCATCCTAGTATTTTCTTAAAGGACTTAATAATTCGCTCATCCAGTTCAACACTTGCGCTGTGGCCTTTCGTGTCATCGCACAAAGTACAAAGATCTCACACTCCCCTTTCGCCACCTCTTCCTCACTCTCACACTTCCCTCTCTCCTCAGTGTCTCACTGCCGTCTCGTCTCTCTCTCTCTCTCTCTGCTCTCCTGCCCAGGTCATGACTTCTGCGCCGAAGGCCATGGCTGTGTGGAGAACTCTGAGTGCGTGAACCTGGAGGCTGGGACCCGGTGTGTGTGCAAGGACGGCTTCAGCCCCATGAGGGAGGACAACGCCTACTGCGAAGGTAAGGTCCCACCCGGGGGGGTCCCAGCGGCCGGCAGGTCTTGACCTTTTCGGCCGCAGTAGCCCGCTTGATCAGCTTATGCCTCACGCCGCCTTCAGGCACTACACGTTATGTGATAATCAAGGGAGAGAATCCGTGTACCGTGCAAGGAAAGTGTGTGGTTGAGTTTTATCAAGGTGTGGAGGACCCGATCTCCTGATATGGGAAACTAACCCTCTCAAATCGGACCGGGAATGAGCGAGTAAAGGGACGTTTGTGGATTATCGCTGGATAAAACGCTATAATAACTTTTATCCAAGAGGCTTTATAGTGAATTCATATACAGGTCATTAAGGGGCAGGTGTTTATTAAAGAGCAACACCACTCTGGGTGATCAAACCAGCATAACTGTCTCTCATGGCTTTGTGAAAACCTCCATCACCAATACAATTTGTGAAAACTATTTTCTTCTGAGTAAGTCTGCCAGCCTCGAAGTAGCACAAATAGCAGTAGCACTTTCGTCTTTGTGATAAGACATGTTGTACTTTACTGTAAATTTGTCCGAACAATTCCGTCCAGACGCAACTTGCATTGATTCCAAAATAATAAAGTACTCTTCTACTATTCTTCGCTCTCCAGCTAAATGCTCTTCAAGGGAATCGCTGCAAGGAAGTTATTCTGACAAAGGATATCGGTAACAGATGTTTGAGTGAGGCCAGGAGAGCTGGTTACCATGGTTTGATCACTGATGGGCATTGGCTATTAAGGCAACAGGCATCTTGCTCATGCAATTCAAACG
The DNA here is from genome assembly GCA_900291075.1 of Melanogrammus aeglefinus. Lineage (NCBI taxonomy): Eukaryota > Metazoa > Chordata > Actinopteri > Gadiformes > Gadidae > Melanogrammus > Melanogrammus aeglefinus. The sequence goes on from OLKM01000072.1 coordinate 378,213, forward strand.
CCCTGGCCACAGGACCCACTGAAACAGCTTTCCTCCAGCATGCTCCTCAGCTTCTTCCATTTTCCAGTGAAATGAAGTTTGAATATTCCAAAACGCATTTGAATAGTTTAGACCCACTCGGCGAAAGGGTTTTTTTTTGACAGCACTTTGCCGCTGTTAATCACGGTGCAGACCACCCACACTGTGCTCCCTCCATGTGGGTTTTAATTGATTCGGAGCGGGGGTACGCGTCCGGAAGGCCCTTATCTCCGTGAGCACGAGTTGTCCCTTCTGACAGTGTGCGGAGAACGCGGCGGTAATTGCAAAGCCGTAGTCAAGTCATGTCACCGCGCGCGCCATCATCATCCATGGGGCCTTCGGTGGCAAGTGGAGCGGAAGACCCTGTCCATCGGGCCCAGCGCCGCCGCCACCTCGCGTGAACAGTGCGGACTGTGTTTTTTGGATTTGCATTTTTTCAATCTCGTTTCGCTTATAAATGAAGCCGTGCCCCATGGCTCGTGCAGTCAGCCGGCTCATTTCATCTGCCCGACGGAGAGGGAATTTTTTCGGTCACATCGACGAGATCAACAACCCGTCGGTCGCGCCCCTGCACTGACAGTCCTTTAGCTCACCATTCTTGTCTTCGTCGTCCTGAGATGTTTCCCAGCCTTGTTACGGCGCGGGGGGGGGGGGGGGGTTTGGTTTACCGGGATCAAGCAGCCCCACCCTCCTCCACCCCCCTCCCCCCCACTCTCTCTCTCTCTCTCCGTCATGCCAACGCCGTCCCAAGCTGTGAAATCCGTTAGATATATCAAATAATAATTGATCTGCATCTGTGGCACCAGAAAAGCAGATCAAAGACTTTCGCGATATCTCGGGCGGAGTCTTTTGACACCCCAACCTGTATATAACCCGCACCCCCCCCCCCCCACACCCCCACACTCTGCCCGGATCTTCGCTGCATGTTGCCTGGAGGGGAGGGAGCTGGGGTCCGACCATGTGTGTTTGTTTGTGTCGGGGATGTACCAGTGTTGTTGGCCTAGTTTGTTGTTTTTGCTCCCCCCCTTGCTTCTCCTGTTACGTCCTGTGGTTAAGTGGAGGTGAAAGAAATCACACTATTTGTGTCTTCAGCAACAGGATTTAGACTGCTATGGAAACGAGG
>OLKM01000072.1:384353-389353 GCA_900291075.1 Melanogrammus aeglefinus
TCTGTCTCTCGTTTTCTCTCTCAAACTTTTGCTCTAAATCTCTCCGTCCCTTTGTCCCTCTGTCTCTCGTTCTCTCTCTCGGTCTGTCTCTCGGTCCCTCGTTCTCTCTCTCTGTCTGTCTCTCCGTCTCTCGTTCTCTCTCTCTGTTTGTCTCTCCGTCCCTTTATCCCTCTGTCTCTCGTTCTCTCTCTCAGCCTATCTCTCTGTCTCTCTCTCTGTTTCCCGTTCGCTCTCTCTGTCTGTCTCTATCTCTCCGTCCCTTTGTCCCTCTGTCTCTCGTTCTCTCTCTCGGTCTGTCCTCTCGGTCTCGCTCTCTCTCTCCGTCTGTCTCTCCGTCCCTTTATCCCTCTGTCTCTCGTTCTCTCTCTCAGCCTATCTCTCTGTCTCTCTCTCTGTTTCCCGTTCGCTCTCTCTGTCTGTCTCTCTGTCTCTCCGTCTCCCTGGCGGCCGCCTGGCCACCGGGTTCCTGGCTGCTTCGGCTGTGTTGTTTTGGCAGGGCCTCATCCCTCTGGCAGTTTACTGCTCATCACCTGAGTCCTGAGTCCGCTGGCCCCAACAGGAGCTCCAGGGGGGGGGCTCTCTCTCTCACAGAGTGAGAGAGAGACAGAAACAGAAGACAACCTCTGAGTTAGAGGCTAGCTAGAGAGACACAGAGACCAGACAGATTAAAATGAGGAAACGACTAAGAGGGTGATATTGGGTATGATCTGATTGATTGAATCATTTATTTATCTATTCATTCCACCTCTAGCAGATGCCCTTTATCCGGAGCGACTTATCGTTCATTCTGTTGTCATTGATTTGAGATAGATGTCTTCAAGGAGCAGGTAGGGGATAAGGCTTACGGCTCACAGATGCCTACAGCTAGACCACAGGCGTTAGACTAAAGCCTTCAACAGGAGGTAAACAGCCTACGGAGACTGCAGACCTGGACGTATATCAAACATGTCATGATAGTGGAGCCACATATGTCATTAAGACCATGCCTGGATCAGACAATCATGTCTGATCAGGGATGATCCGAGTGAAGAAACCCGCCTGTGTCCGACCATTGGTGTGAGTTATTCCCCTCCCGTAAATGTGGGAGGAAGTGAAGGAACAAGCCTTTGGAAGACATAGGAAATTTGCCCAATTCCAGGGTGGCTGTTGAAAGACTCCCCTCTTGAGTCGCACTGTGGCCAGCGTCAATCTCAAGGTGCGGCTCTTTAATTCTAACTTTGACGTCGACACAGCTGAACGCAATCCTAACCGGGTTGAAGTTGATAAATCATGCCCATGGCTCTTCCCCCAAACCCTCTCAGATCACATGAGATCCCGACCTCACTCCAGACCCTCGCCCGTCAGAATTCTAAGTGTGTGTTCAAATCCAAACCACATCAAATACTGAAAACGATTCTGCAAATACAGCACAACGTGGTTAACCCCGACATCCGACTCCGCCTCCTCCATTCCTCTTTCCGCGGCCACCTGACCCGTGAGCTTCATCAGTTCACCTCACCTGTTGTCGGCCATCTTACCCATGTCTGCAACCTCTACTAATTAATATAGACAAATCTATACATAAGTCCATGTATTGGTGCTCTTATCCGTCTGCTCCCAGGCGGTCGGTATGCAGACCGGCAGAACTGCAGCTCCCGCTCTCTCTCTCTCTACGGGAGCGAGAATGGAGGGATCGGATGGCGATATGGTGGGGGTATCAGGAGGTTTAGGGAGCCACCCCTGCTCTCGTTCGTGCAAATGCTCGAGGGCCAATCAGCACGCACTGGCAGCTGGTGTGTGAAATGTCGGCGAAACGACGCACCAAGCTTCCCGACAGCGATTACAGATATCCGCCTGTAAGCGTTTAAGTGCGACCATCACGTATCTGTTTGGCGGTATTCAGAGTCAGCCCCGGTTTCTGTAATCGCGTACCAGCGAGGCGGTGATGCGCACCGCGGAAGATTGGAGTGTCTCGGTTGCGACCAGAAATTGCAGCGTGCGGTAAGTGTGCGCGGTATCTGGACGGTCGGACAGGTTCAGCCCAGGTTGCCGGGGACTGCAGTCTGACTGTCAGGGGGGCTGACGGCCTGGTTCGGCAGCTCCTTGAGACGCCCTGAACTGTGAGTCTGTTCAGCTCAGTTTGAATTTCAAAGGGAAACACCAAATTGACTTTGAAAAAGAGTCGCCACTTCCAGCTGCGGCTATTTTTTTTCTTTTTTTTGTGTGTTTTTCTTTTATTCAGCGGTTGTGCTGTGTGAGTTTTAAGTGGTGACACCAGTGTTGCGGGACCTCAAAAGTCAAGTTTTTTCTAATATGAAGTCAGGAAAGTAAATGGCAAAAGTCTCTCCATATATTTTCGTTCTTGAATGTGTGATAAAAACCGTTACGTGTTTTTTGCACACAAACACGAGTTTATGTGCACGAAAACACAAGTTTCTGTACACGCAAACAGAAAGGCCTGGTCAGGCCTTTTTGTACTCGTGTGGGGAATTGTAATTTCAAAAATTGGTCTCTTCCCCAAACCCTGTGGCCAATTACATACTGAACGTCTTCCCCAGACTCTTCCTGTCTGGCTAAAACATGATTGTCTTCATGTTAAAGGTAGAGAAGGCAATTTGGAGAAAAAAACCAGAGTAAGTCCGATTTTGAAAGTGTCAAAGTGAAACTATCCCTGCCTTCCCTTCAGGCCTTCAAACCCACTTACCCCAAAAACGTGACCTGTTTTCTTATTTAATCAATTTCATTTATTGATTTGTTGTTGGGAAGGCAAATTTAACAAAAAAACAAAAAACAAAATGTAATTGATAAACATACCTTTTAAAACCTGATCATGTTCAAGTTAAAACAATACACATCTTATGTACTTATGTACGCCTCTCTGGCACAGAACGCATTATGATAAGATAAAGGCTTCCTATCCAATGCAAAAGCTTTAATTTCCGAGTTCTCATCTTTTAACCTAATCAGGCCCTTATCATCATACTGCAGGCGATGCTGTCAGTTTGTGTAGCTCCTATTTGGAGGAAGGACACACGCACATGCACATGCACATGCACACCCCAACATAGTGAAAGATATGCTTTCACACAGGTGTGTTTACCCAGCAATAAAAAGGCCCTTGTATCTGCCCACTCCTTCTCTCTTGCCGTGGCATATGCGTCCACATGACAGTCCAATCTGTTCATAGCGATGGAGATGAGTCACCAGTAGCCCCCCCCTTTGCTTGTCACACGGCTCCCCCTCATCATCTCACCTCGTACCGGTTGTTTTAGCAGCGCTAACCGGTGTCAGCCAGCACCCAGATGGATGAGGCGCCGCAGTTAATAGGCAGTAAATCAAAACCGCCGCCGCCGTCGACAAATCAGGGGCCTGGAAATGGGAGACAGGGGCACATAAGCTCGGTGCTCAAGGTTAACCCGGCAATTTGCTTTGGAGTGAATAAGGGGAGCGAAATGTCTCTCTCTACTTGGTGGCACTCTCTCGCTAACTAGCTGCTAAGCTAATGTTTAAACTTTGCCTCTGTCCTCTGCTTTATCTTCCTCATTTTAATCTTCACTCCTCCACACTGGCTGTCTCGAAAACTGCCCCCCCCCCCTCCCAATCCATCCAGCCGTCGCTCTGGCTAAATCCACTTTCTGTCTCTCTGTCCATCTGCCTGTCTGTCTCCACTCTCCTCTGTCCTCGCGCTGGAATTAGCTTCCATTCATTTAGCCGCGTAGCAGAGGACGATCGCTTTCCATTGACCGCTGATGACTGGCGGCTGCTGGAGATTGAATGGAGGGGGAGATCGTTGACAGGGGGGGGGGGGCGGGGGGGGAACGAGTGCAAGTGAATGTCAGAGCAGATGGAAGATACACAAATGTTGCCCTTGTAGTTTAAGCATGGACGCGCGTGTGTGTGTGTGTGTGTGTGGGCCGGGGGGGAGTGTGTCACATAGGGGATGGGGGGTTTATAGTTACACAAGGACATGCTATCTGATGCCAATGCAAATGTATTTAAATTTAAATTACATATTTATTTTTCTCGTCTGGAACGCATCCGACACCTTGGTGTGAGCATCGCTGCTGCTGCTGCTCCCCAGTTAGGCTGAGGGAGAGAGAATGAATTCAGGATGTCAGGGCCGAGTGAGAAGCCTCTCTTTCAAAGAGCTGTGTGTGGGTTTCATGGCCGAGTTATCAATTGGGAAAACAACCTGGAGCACGCACAAGATTAGCATGTCTTTGTTAGGTAAAACCTGTTTTTTTTTTTCTCTGTTGAATTGCACTGCGTTGCATCATATTGTTTGTGAGTTGTTGTTTTTCGGGGGCCCTGCCTTCTGAAGGTTTGCAACGTGTTTTGTTTAGGGGTGAGTTGGTGGGACTGCTAATGTGCGGGCGAATAAAGGTCCACTTCTTCTTCAGGGATGGAAATGAACACATAATTTGAACACATTTATTTTATTACTAATGGAGAATCTGTATTTAATTTAGTATTATTAAAAGGGTACGGGACTACCAAAAGTGTTCATGAATTCACCCTTGACTAGCTTTGGATAAAAGGGTCTCCTAAAATGACTACAAAGTAACCAATCTTGTTTTGTTTTTATGAAAAGGCTATTCATTTTAATGAATTGCCAGTAGAAGGCCCTAATGAACCTGTGTTGACGGACTGAAAAGCCGTCTGAGAGTGAGGTGGTGGACTTCTCATGCAGCAATTAATAACATCAACTGATATAATGGGGATCAGCTTATCTAGAGCCCGGAGGTAGAGTGGGTTGACTTGTTACCGAAAGGTTGCTAGTTCGATCCCCGCCTCCTCCCGGCTGAGGGTGGAGGTGTAACACCTTACCTTAACTGCTCCCGACGAGCTGGCTGTCGGCTTGCATCGTTGATTCCGCGTTTGATAAAAACATCTGCTAAGTGCCCTTAATGTAAATGTAACAGACTCAAATTGCCCTCTATATATGTTTGTAGATGTATACAGTATGTCATCTTCAGCAGGGGGTAAGCACCCTCAGCTTGCCTCAGATGCAACAACAACCT
>OLKM01000072.1:394353-411853 GCA_900291075.1 Melanogrammus aeglefinus
GATGTTCTCTTCCTCTGCACCACCAGACAAGAGCACAGAATAAGAGAGCGACTCTAGAGGGACACCTGCAACATTCACAAGTGTGCGTTAAAGACACAGTGTGTTTATTAAAGATACAGTTTGTTTGTTAAAGACACTGTATGTGTGTAGCACAGATGGTGTATGCGTGTGTTGAGGACACTGTATCTGATGTTTGCGTTGAAGACACAGTACTTTGTATGGTGTATGTGTTTACCAGGTTCAGAAATGAACAAGGGCTCTAAAAAGCTGCCCTCAAATGTGTAATGACAGGGCTTTTGAAATGCCCCCATAAAATAACCTCTGAATCATGCTCTCTAATTGTTGTTTTTTGAGTGATACAATCTAAATTCAATAAAATAAAACAAATAAATAAAGTCGCCCTGGAAATAATAAAAAAAAGTTCTCAGAAATGTAAAAAAGTGTTCTCAAGTATGTAATTAATCAGCCTGTTTCAGTACTGTGTGTACCAGAGACTATGTACATCGGCCTGGTTCAGTACTGTGTGTACCAGAGACTATGTACATCGGCCTGGTTCAGTACAGTGTGTACCAGAGACTATGTACATCGGCCTGGTTCAGTACTGTGTGTACCAGAGACTATGTACATCGGCCTGGTTCAGTACAGTGTGTACCAGAGACTATGTACATCGGCCTGGTTCAGTACTGTGTGTACCAGAGACTATGTACATCGGCCTGGTTCAGTACAGTGTGTACCAGAGACTATGTACATCGGCCTGGTTCAGTACAGTGGCCGATCCGCCACACCAGATGGGTCGCTCGGTCGTCTCCCCCCCGTTCGCCTTGCCGCGGTTGTCTTTGCGCCGGCTTCTTGGCCAGATTTACAATCAAGATTAATACCCCCGCAAACCCCCGGTGGATTAAATTGTGTCACTACTCTTTACGTAGATCCCCCATAAAGAAAAAAAAGACCTTGGAAGTCGGAGCACAGGAATTGGGCGCCGCTTCACCGGCGCGCGCCTTTTATAAAAGTCAATTCCTGTGATTAAACTGAGGCTCGCACGCCGCCGTGATGTAATGGCTTTTCTTCTGCTTCGGTCAAATTACTGTCTTAATCTCCCTACTGAGTTATTGGTGCTATCAGGCCCTGAGCGCTCCAACATGCCGGACCCTCAAGTCGGCCTCAGAACACAATCAGGGCCGGGGCTGGGGGGGGCGGGGGGGCTCATTTCAACCTCTTCCGCCAATATTAGGGGAAGGTGAGTCGTTGGCCAAATTAGATCCCGAGCAATAACGTTTGCATGGTTCTCGCATGAAGGAAAAGACAAGACAAGAGGGAAGCCATAATTTGGTTTGGTGACAATGAACAAGAGACGACCGACATGGTGCTAGCCACGAGATTCCATTCCTTGTTAATACCAATGAAAAATGTTCGGTTCTAGCTCCCTTAAGCTGGTTGCTATGCTAGGCTAGCCACGAGCTTCCATTTCTTGTAAATACCAATGAAAGATCTCCGGTGCTAGCCCTCTGTAGCTAATTGCCATGCTAAGCAAGCGACAAGCTTCCATTCCTTGTAAATACCAATGTAACCTCTGCGGTACTAGCCCTCTGTAGCTAGCTGCTATGCTAAGCTAGCCAAAAGCCTACATTTCTTGTAAATACCAATGAAACATGTGGTGCTAGGCTAGCTCTCTGTAGCTCGTTGCCATGCTAAGCTCATGCTTCCATTCCTTATAAATGTCAATGAAACATCTCCTTCCGCTGGTGGAGGAAGCCACAGAGAATACCGAATTCGTCTGGGGTCTTAGGCCAAGAAAATCATTAAAACTGTGTAGGGAAACATTAAAGCAGCCTCCTTCTCAACGATTGATAGTCCATGGGAATGTGATGTATGAGGACATTTATTATCTCCAATGGATTGCGGCAATTAATAACATGCCAGCTCAGCAGAATCAATTTACACAGTATCGATGGCCATATCTCTTGTGTATATTGCAATGACGCGACTACAGCATCACACTCTTTGTAGTGGACCCATTTCATGGTGGGTTCATTTTTCTACGTCGAGTTGGGCTTAGCAAAGCATCTCTTGGGTAGATTGCTCGTTCTGTTGTTTGTGCCGGGCGGAGGGTCTTACATCGAGACCACCCAAGGTGGGTGGGGTAGTTGACTGGTTTGTTTCCTCTATCTGGACCCTTTTTGCCTCCTAAGTGTGCTTCTTTTAAATGAATAACGCCCGACTTTAGATTTGAACTCTTCCACCTCACTAACCCGTTGAAAATAACAGACAAAAGAGCAACGCGTCCATGTTTTCCTCCCCTGTTACTCCAATCTTTAAATATCATTTTACCCTTCATCTTGAAGGTCAGGCCCTTGTCCTTTTCTCCTCCTCCATCTCTTCTACTTCTACTTCTTCTTCTTCTCCTCCTCCTCCTCCTGCTCCTCCTCCTCCTCCTCCCTCCAAAGTGCCTTGAGCTGCTCCCCGCTCTGTGAGATTAGCCACTAATCCATGAAAGGTAGCGGATTGACTGCGCTCTCCCTTTGAATGCTATTAAAGGAGGCCGTCCTGAGGTGTGTGTCTGTGTGTGCGTGTGTGGTTTCAGAGACTATTTTGTGTGGGTGTGTGATTGTATGTTTGTGTATACCTTTGTTTGGGTGTGTGTGTGTGTGTGTGTGTGTGTGTGTGTGTGTGTGTGTGTGTGTGTGTGTGTGTGTGTGTGTGTGTGTGTGTGTGTGTGTGTGTGTGTGTGTGTGTGTGTGTGTGTGTGTGTGTGTGTGTGTGTGTGTGTGTGTGTGTGTGTGTGTGTGTGTGTGAGTGTGTGTGTGTGTGTGTGTTTGTGTGTCCTTGTTCTAATCCTGTGATAACCAGACTTATGCCCCTAAGGCACTGAGGCAGCAGGGAGGGATGACAGCAGCGCTCGGGAAGGGTTGGGGTCCAGGGGTGAGGGCTTTGGGGGTGACGGGGGGACAGAGCTGGGTTGGAGCGGCCTGGCAGGGGTGGAGCACTGGCGTTCGGAACAAAGTGGAGTTCAGAACCCATGACTTTAAGTCGTCAGTCGGAAGGGTCTGACAGAATCGGCAGGATTGGGTCAAACGGTGTCCTGGTGGTCGTTTTGCAACGAGTTGAAGGGAGAAAAAGGTTAAGCTACACACTGTCATCCGTTGATTGGTCGACAGAATTGTCATTTCCGTGCGACAGGGGGATAAGGACAAACAAACACAGTACTCGCAAAGTATATTTCTGGACGACGGCCAAAGCTTCGTTTATTGAAGAGAAAGTTCAGGAACTGCTGGAGATCCTCCATTGTTGCTCTTTGCTTAATGTGACGCATTCTTCTTTTTCATTTAATTAGCGGGCAACACTGTGTCGCACTGCTACGATGTCAAGATGCTTACGAAGCTGCCGCGGCTATCGCCATCCGGCTTAAACCCTGCCCTACCATAAGGGTAGTTAAGGTTTGTGGAAATGTCCAGACAGATTAAGCGTAACCGAGCTGTCCCGCTCCGAGCCGCCCCAGGCATTTGTATCCGTCTCCATCTCGCTAGAAAAGAAAAGGAACTAGCTCAGGAGCTAACAGCCATTCATTCTACCATGACATTAAGTGAGCGGCGCGTGCGTCACTCTGTATGTCGTGACAAGGGAAAATATCACAAAGAATGTGTCAGGGCCTTATGGTTGGGCGGTTCCATCAGCTATTAGTGAGTGAAAGGCTGCGTTCGTGTATTTATTAAATGTACCCAGAGTTTCAAATAGACGTCGTTGTTTTGTGTTTGTTTGTTAACTGAAATCTAATTAAGATACTGCTCTGCATGAACTGGAGTCACACAGGCTGTTCCTTGCGATAAGCGGCTGAATTTAAACACAAATAAAATATGTTCACGTATGCTTTTTTTTCCCCTCCAAGTTATAATGCAATCCCAATTGGGGATTAGTCGTGTAGTTGGGGCAAAATCGAGATAAATGCAATTTCAGGAGGAATTGATTAATGAATTAGGTCTGTGCATCTCGCTAGTCGTGCAGAACAAGAATTTTGTTCGGTTGAAAATTGAATCTCAACAAACTTGCCTCTCTTTTGGTACATTTTATTAAGCGCTGTGGCTGAGTAGCATTTAAATGACCCACTGGTTCTCTAACGTACACTATGGTTTCAGAAGTCTCCTCCCAGGCTCTTCCTCTCCGACCGTTCTGTCACACCCCGTCCACATGGTTCGCCCCGGGCTGAAATGCAGAGGCTTGAACCATGGCCCAAAAAACAATAATTACGAAAATATCAAAATATATTATCAAGAATAATGAACTAAATTCAACTCTGTTTTATCACAGTTACCGTCTGAAACGGCTTAAATAATTAAAAAAAACAACAATACATATTTAATTTTCTTACCGACTAAAGTGATGGCAGGAGTGCGATGCTTAAGGTTCAGGTTTGAGCGTCTTGCTTTCCCCAGCCACCCTCTGGTCATTCGTGCTGACGGAGGCTGACGGAGGCTGACGGAGCCAGGGATGCTGACTGGTACAAGCTTCAGAAGCCTCTCCCCGAGCATGCGATGAGCTCATCCTTGTCTCACGGAATATATAAATATCAGACGAAGTCGCCGTCGGAGAGCAGATGCTTTTGAACTGAGGTCGTAGCCGCTGAGGGGTGATGTGGGTTCGCGAGTTTGGCGAGGAGGCGGGTGCGGGTGGCTGTGGATGGGGAGGAGGGAACTGAATACTGGTGACGGCTGCATATGACGTATCCTAGATTAGTTATCTGTTTGCAGCTGAGGTGACTACAGTAGACCTATATCACACACACGCACACACACACACACACACAGACAGACATACAAGAAAATTCCACGTCTACCACTGAAACACACTGAATGTGAATAAAAATGCAAATGACATAACCATGGAAAACACTCACCTGACGCTGAATCCGGGGGGATCATGAATTATATATTGGCATGGGCCAAGTGTAACTGGACGTCATTGCTCCCTAAGTGGCGGGGACTTAGGACTGGGTGTCGTTCTGCTGGAGTCATTAGCCTGGCAGCCCACAAACACATTTATTCAACCTCTGTTGAAGTGTCAATTTATTCAGAGAAAAGGGAGTGCAACGATAGAAACTAAAACGTTATAGTAGCAACTAGATGCACTAGGTGCGATTTCCTTGGGAAATTGCCGTGCTTTCATAAATCATTAAAGTAAGAACTCTTCTATTGGGGTGGGCTAGTGAAAACAATGAACCATTTTTAATTTGTGTGTGGATTGTGTTGCGGCTTGAGAGCTCAAATCAGACCTCGCCTAGCCCTAATGGCTGTTTTTAGACACAAAAAGGATAATTCATGAAAGGACTCAAAGCGTTCAACGGTAAAAAGCAATAATAATGGACAAAGCATAACACAGTGTTGTAGCCATTAAACAGCTATTGACCTTCACTACTTCCTTTGATCCATTAATGATGAATTGATGTATTAATTATTGTATTCCCAATTGCCACTCATTCTAAATCCTTTTTCCAATGAATGATTAATTCTTGAATGATTGAGATAGAGTGGGGATACAAGCGGTTTGTGATTGGTCCCTCTCTGTATCTTACCGATATCCCTGCCTCACTGCTATCACCATGGAAGAAGAGACCACTTGCCTTCTACTACCTGCCCTCTCCTCTCTGCTCCCTGCTTCATCCCCACCTATCTGAGGGATCTTAGAGTTTCATCAAACTGTCACTTATTTCTTTAACTCTGGCCCAGTGAGACATTTGAGAGTGATATAAGGGCAATATGTCTGTCTGGGACCTGAATGTGCAAATATTGAACACCATCAAACACAAAAGCCCCAAAAACCGTACCGAAAAACCGGTGGATACGTGAAAAAAACCTATCCATTGGAACGGCGCACGCACACACACACACACACACACACACACACACACACACACACACACACACACACACACACACACACACACACACACACACACACACACACACACACACACACACACACACACGCACACATGCACACACATGCACACCTTCTTTGCCAGCGATGTCATTCTGTCGATTCAGAGTGATGTCTGGCTGGTCTCTGGCTCTGACAGCTAAACAGAAATATGACTTTGAGAGCGCATTCCTCAGTCTCTGCTTTTTCCCTACACACCGATTACAGGATTTATGTGCCCTCGAGCAGGCTTTAATTCTACCCATCAGATAATGGCTGCGCGGTTGTATACGTGTGTGTGTGTGTGTCGGTGTGTGTGTGTGTGTGTGTGTGTGTGTGTGTGTGTGTGTGTGTGTGTGTGTGTGTGTGTGTGTGTGTGTGTGTGTGTTTGCATGCACACAATGTGTGTGGTGTGTGTGTGTGTGTGTGTGTGTGAGTCAGTGTGTGTGTGTGTGAGTCAGTGTGTGTATGATGGAGAAACAAGAGGTATAGGCAGTTCCTCATAAGTGCCCTTCAATCCTTCTTTTGCTCTCATTCTCAATCTCACCCACCCACACACACACACACACACACATATACACCAAAAAACACACACTCCCGCGCCCACACTGGCACACGTACGTGCGCTATCCCCGACATGAGCTCATCCCAATGTCACTTTCAATTTGGAGCAGTGCTCGGCCTGTTCAGGAGATATAATGGATACCATGATGGTAGGAAAGATGGAAGATGGGGCGCCGACACGCTCAGAATCCTCATTCTACCTCCTCACAGCCATCCCCGAATTCTCTCTCAAACCCCGCGGAAATACTTTTCAGCGGGGTTGTTCAGAACGGTTCACCCAACTGCCGAATGCGTGAAACAAACGGGAAAAATGGTTTAATGAAGCCGTGCCGTTTTTGTCGGGTACAGTTGGCCCAGAAATCCACTTTAAAGCCATTAAGCATGTCCGAGGGCTGCCCACGGATACTCTTTTGTTTATGGTTCTCTAAAGGTGCTATAGGTTCGATTTAAGAGCTGTAATTCTCGTGTAATTTGTGATAAATGCCATAGCCCTCTGTTCAGCTATTAGTGGGGGAAAATTCTCTGCGCTCGCGTCGACTGTGCCAGACAATTTAGATTTTAGAATGCTACCAGCTAATCTATGACCAATCACGGCCTCTCTTTTCTGATTTGTTCAAGGGAATTGAGCACCGTGTTATTCCAGCTTTAGCACTAAACGGTTGCTTCAGAGCTTTGAAAAGATGGTCATGGCCTGTTGCACACGGTATCGATGGAGGTGTTGAGAATAAACCTCTAGAAATAGTAAATTCAATTTGCTGATTCAAATCATAATTCTAATTCATTTGAACAAATCACAAAAACATTGCATATTTTAAATCAAAAATAATTGACACAATCAATTAGAAACATCTAATGTGCTTCCAGTTTGTGGATAAGAAAATATAGTTAAATCTCTAACTAGAATCATATTGCTTATCTATATCTAACTATATAATGTATATATTTTACTATATATATATATCACTTTTTCTATCCAAGGCTAGGTATTGTGGGTGCATGGTTTTGTTTAGGTGGGATACGCATGTACGCGTGTTGTGTTGTGTATGTATGCTGGCTGCTGGAACACCTACATTTCTCTGCTGAGATGAATAAAGTATATCTTATCTTATCTTATTTATATATAGAACTTTTACATCCTGTACCCTGGATATCGGGCTGATATGTGCAGCAGCCATTACTTTTTGGTGCTGCCATCCTTCCTCCCATCTGGGTTAAGGGGTCGAACACATTCCGTTGCTAGGAGGTTGCAGAAAGAACAATGAGTGGGTTTTGGCGAGGTGCCATTGGCCCGGCAAACCGACCCCTGCCCTGCTTAAGTTACCAGAAGGCTGCAAAATGCTGTGCTCTGCCTTTCCCTGCTGCAGAACAGTGGTAGCAGTTAAACAAAGTCCTTACTCAAGGCAAAGTGCAAAATGCTGCAAAACATACCATTTTCAATTGTCTTTAGTTAAAGTAGAAACTAAAGTACATGAAGTGAAGGGCATAAATATAGTGCTCTATGAAAGGCATTGCCACCACCATACGAAAAAAAGTATGTCCTTGGTTCAACGTTAATCACAGACGAGAGGTCTGTTTGATAAGACAAACAGCAAAGTGCACTCTCCTTAATTTAGTCATTCACATGATCAGTTTGAGGACACAGTGTGCAGGTCTCTGCCAGGCAAGCATTGCCACCAACTCCATTGATGCCTCTATCCTACCCGCTCACCAAACGGAGCGTAAACACTGTGATGGCCCCTCTGTGCTCAGCTCAAACTTCTATTATCTTCAACTTTGACCTGGGTACATGCTGACCTTTCGAAGCGCATCCACATAGATCTGACGCAATAAGCACGAAGCAACCGCCTCTGTCTTTCTCCCAGCTTTCATATTTGGCAGCAGAAGAAGAGCAGGGACCATGAGGTCGCTGGGATACAGGTGTGACAGCTCTCTGCACCGAAGGGCTGCCAGGTACAATCAGAGAGACGGCGTTTTCTTTTTATCAACACACACGGGGGGTTGCGTCCGGTTCTGCCTCAAATCCGACTGGAGGAGTTCTGAGTGGTCACGTTGGATGAGTGGCTCCCATTGGTTGACGTGGTCCAGAAGCCCCTGACCGCTGTCTGATTCAATCAGTGGACCGAAGGAGCCGTTTCGCAAACTTCGCAAAATTTCCATAGCATTTAAATCCAGAAGAAGACTTGTTTGTGGATGGTTGGCTCTGACCGTGAACTCCCACATACTGCCAGTGCTGTTGCCTCGAGATGAGGAGTAGGGAAGGAGAAAACCGATGATGTTCACTTCAGAGGCTCGGATGTTAATGTCTCTACGGTCGCCTCTTGTCAGAATCCATGAAGGTGAAGACATGCTGGCTGAGCGGGCTTATCATCCAGATGTCCTTGGCCTTGCTATCTCGGGTCGCTATTCTCAACCAGTCAACTCTTCTTCTTATGCTGGTCTTGATCTGTGGCCGCAAAGCAATGTCAGCTTCTGAGGTTGCGCTACTCGTCCCGCCCCGGCACGAGAGTTGTATTAATGAGTGCATGCAATGCCTTCCTCATCAGCCACTCTCCATGGGTTTAGGTGATGGAATCTTACTATTTATGAGAGATTTTGAAAAATAGCATGTAACCCAAACTATTGCTTATTTATTATACAACCTGTGATCTTTAATTTGTAACTATATGCGAATAAAAATTTACATTAGTTCATTCTTATCATTTTTACATCAATAAGCCAAACTGTGAAGTCACATACCAGTTAGTTTGTTTGTTAGTTCGTTTTTTAACAGTAAACTGGTCTAAATCAAACTCCATGGATCATTATGCTTTAAACTGTCTGGTAATGTGGTGTAGAAGCTGGGTGGTCCATCCCCATCCAAAAGCTACGGGTTTTGATCTCTGAGTCAGCAGTCTACCTCAAGGTATCCTTGATCTGAACTCGCTGTCAGTCGCTTTTGATAAAAGATTCTGCTAAATGGTATAAAGTAAAAAATAGAAGAAAGAACCAGCATAGAAACCTTGCGTTAACCTACGGTGTAGAAATGAAATGTGAGACCCATCAGACCTGTCGACTTTAACACGGTGTCGTATCTGTGGTTGTTTCCCTGCAGAGCATGACGAGTGCCTGAGTGGAATGCACAACTGTGACGAGAACGCTCTGTGTTTCAACATGGTGGGAGGACACAGCTGCTCCTGCAAGCCCGGCTACACCGGCAACGGAACCGTCTGCAAGGGTAAGCATCAGCGACACCGCACCTGTGTTTTGAACGACCACACGCAACCGGACATGTGTTTTACACGAGTGTACACCACCAGACATGTGTTTTACCCTGGTGTACACCACCAGACATGTGTCTTACACTACTGGACACCGCCAGACATGTGTTTTACCACCAAATGTTTGACTTGTCTTTGAAGTTCTTTTTATAGTATAGCAAGTTTGACTTAAACAAGACACTGCTCTTAGTGCCACACGCACACACACACACACACACACACACACACACACACACACACACACACACACACACACACACACACACAACACGACACAGACACACACACACACACACACACACACACACACACACACACACACACACACACACACACACACACACACACACACACAGTAATAGTCTTCTCGCATTGTCATTCTGATTAGCTCTCCCCAATTATTTTTTAGAAACATTTAATTTTCTTGTCGTTCCTCCAATTTTGATTGTAATGCCTCCATTTTTCTCAGCCCCACTGACATTTTGAGTAAGAGTGCCTGCTCATCGACTACTAAATTCGATATTGAAATCCCATCAATCCTATCATAGCGATCATATTGACACTCATGAACTCTGAAGAAAACCACAACGTTATTGCGGCTCCTTTCACTGACTGACGCTTTGACCTTCCAGTCCTTGTTTTTCCCCACACCATGTAGGGAAATGTCCATGTCGTTGTTTTTTCCCTTTTCACTGGATGTGTCAAAATATCCCAACGATTCAGTCAATCCCTCCACAGATAATGATGATTCTGTGAACTAAACTTCTGCCCGGTGCATTCATCGCCACAGGCCGATGAGCGCTTTGTACGGCACGCGTCTGCCATAATGACTAACTTCTCTGAATTAGCTCTTTTTCTGTATTCAAATTCGTAATGCTGTGGCTGGGCTGATTACATACTTAATGCTCGTTAATCTTGATGAGTAATGGCCGTTTTGTTTTTTCTTATTTGTTTTTTTCTCCCGTCGGTCTAGCGATGTGTGACGGACTGTGTCAGAACGGAGGCACGTGCGTCTCACCCAACAACTGCATTTGCCAACAAGGCTTCACCGGAAGGAGGTGTGAGACAGGTAAGAGTGTTTTGTTTTATTCCCCCCTGAATCCTTCTGCCATGTCTATCTCCCTTTCTCGCTCTGTCTCTATCTCTGTCTTTATCTATCTCTCTCTCTCTCTCTCTGTCTCTGTCTGTCTGTCTGTCTGTCTGTCTGTCTGTCTGTCTGTCTGTCTGTCTGTCTGTCTGTCTGTCTGTCTGTCTGTCTGTCTGTCTGTCTGTCTGTCTGTCTGTCTGTCTGTCTCTCCCTGTTGTTCTCCCCTGTCTCCATCTCTTTCTTTATGTCTGATCTGTGTCTGTCTGTTCTCGTCTGTCTGTCTCTGTCTGTCTGTCTGTCTGTCTGTCTGTCTGTCTGTCTGTCTGTCTGTCTGTCTCTCCCTGTTGTTCTCCCCTGTCTCCATCTCTTTCTTTATGTCTATCTGTGTCTCGTTCTCGCTGTCTCTCTCTGTCTCGTTCTCTCTCTTTCTTTCTCCCCCTTCTCTCTTTCTCTCTCTCTCTTTCCCTCCCTTCTCTCCCTCTCTCTCTTCTACTTACTCCAAAGGGGCTCTCGCTAGATTAAATGCACTGAATCACTTCCGAACCAGCGGTGAGAAGGACTGTTAATGCAGAACAAATAAGAAACCTTCATGGAGGCACTTTGGTCCTAAAGGCCTGCGCAAGTGTTCCACGAAATAACCACAATATCCTCCAAAAACACAGCAATTATTCTTGCCGTACAGAGCTGTCTGCGACGCCTCCCCCCCCCACCACCTCCCTCCCTCACCACAAAACAGCTGATGCAAAATTGTTGCAAAGTCCTCAGCTCTCTCCAGCTGGTTCCACTGGCCCCTTTCTCGTTTGTGTGCATTTTGTGTGCGAGCGAGCGTCACCGCTGGACGTGTGCACGTGCGGGCCGACTGGTGTGTGCACTCACACGGTGAGTAATGATCCACCGCTGCCCTCCTCCGAAGGCCTTCCCAAAACGGCGGACGTGAATCTGCAGTGGCAGCAGTACGCAACCCCGCCTCGCGCCACGGGCCCCGGGCCCCGGGATTAATCAGCGTGACACACCTCCTCGTAGCGGCCCCCCCTTCATCCTCTCCCGAGATTCACTGGCGCGCAATCTTCCAGATGCTTTAAGCCCGACAGACAAGAGTGTGATGGTATTAAGCCTGGTGTCATCGGGTCGCTTTCTCTGAACAGCTCTCATGCATTGTAATATGTGAGGCTCATTGATGTCATTGATGAGCGGATGGACGGCCAGGCGTCCTCTTGTCGGTGGTTCGGCGCGTCCTGCTTCTGCCTTCGCCTCTACAGTGCAGGCATTAGGCGGTTAACCTTTCTCTAACCCTGTACCAGAATATTGAGAATCGGACCCTTCTGCAGCCAGTTAGTGTGTGTGTGTGTGGTGTGTTGTGTGTGTGTGTGTGTGTGTGTGTGTGTGTGTGTGTGTGTGTGTGTGTGTGTGTGTGTGTGTGTGTGTGTGTGTGTGTGTGTGTGTGTGTTTCACTCAATGGTGTAGTAGATTGTATGATAATAACAAGGAAATAGTTTGAGAGGCGTCACTCTTTAGGTTTCTGATGGGAACGTTTCTACCCCACACACACGCACGCACGCACGCACACACACACAGCACACACACACACACACACACACCACACACACACACACACATACACACACGCACACGCACGTGCGCGATGCTCTGGGCACAAACCCGAGCAGAACTGCCAATCATCTGAATCTGTCATCACGTCTCATGCATTCTTTATGCCTTCATAACTTCCTCATGAAATAATGATTTTCAACGTCAATCTCACCGTATCGCAGACTATGGAGACTATTATCTGCAGAAGTAATATCGACTTTACATCCCTGGCTAGGGAGCCCCTCTCCTCTATGGACTCAACCAAGAGCAGCCCATGCATTTTTGAAACAGCCACCCAGTGTCCATTCGAAGAGCCACTCCCTTAGGCTCCAGTGCCTGGAGCCTCCATGTGGGTCCTTGTTGTGTGCTCTCGCTCGCAAGGGCTGGATGCAGACCGACCTGCCGCCATTCTGTACCCAGAACAAATGGCTTTCCTTCGCCCGGTCAGGATCTCAGTGGCGAATTCGTCTTTTGAGAGGTCCCATCAGACAGTTTTATTTCATGAAGAAGTCCCTAAGGGTTAAACACTAATACGTTTTTGGTTGTAGACTAGTGCAAGGTGGTCCCTCAATTCCCGGCCGCCCATGTGCCAAGTATGGATTGATTCCACTGTTGGTTGAAAGAAATCTCAAACAATGGCGGCAACCACAGAAATCCAATACAAATCCCTCAACATGGTGGTCTGGTCACTAACTGGTGACCCCGAAGATGCTAGGTTTATGCTCTATATTTTTGGTGTCTACGCCCTCCAAATAAAGCCATGGTGGCAGCAAAGCAGCCTCGGCAGGACCAGAGGAGGACGCGATGGAGGAGCTTTGCTGGCTTATTGCTTTCTGTATTGATTGCGCATAAAGGACCCCGTTTTTTTACGAGCATCCTTTTTACTGCCCGTCCTAAAACGTAAAGTAAATTAATTTCCTCAAGGTGCAGCTCGGTGTTCCCGCAAAGAGGGGGATAATGATAGTGTGTGTGTGTGTGTGTGTGTGTGTGTGTGTGTGTGTGTGTGTGTGTGTGTGTGTGTGTGTGTGTGTGTGTGTGTGTGTGTGTGTGTGTGTGTGTGTGTGTGTGTGTGTGTGTGTGTGTGGGGGGGGGGGGATTTGTGTGTGTGGTGTGTGTGGTGTGTGGGGCGGGCTTAAAATCATGTAGTGCCACCATTAAACTTAACAAGCTATCCTCCCCGCCAATATTAGCAGGGCCTTCATATCCTTTAGCAAGAATGTCAAGGAAGTCGTCTTGTGTAAACGTTCCTCATTAGCATCACAGTGCAAGCAAAGACTTTCCACTCACATTCCAGTTTCTGCAGGTTGTATCGCAAAAGTCGCCTTTTTTATTTTCAGAGCACTTTGGTGTTTGAGGTCACTCCAACCCTTCGCAGTTCTATCACAACGTGAATAGAGTCCCGCACAGACGCATGCATGCACGCGCACACACACACACACACACACACACACACACACACACACACACACACACACACACACACACACACACACACACACACACACACACACACACACACACACACACACACACACACACACACACACGCACACACCTACACGGGTGTGTCTCTCTCCTCTGTCCCAATATTCCAAATCTTCCCGCCTCTTTCTCGTCGTCTACTTCTCAGTCCGGTCCGGTCTGGTCCGTGACAGCTCCTGTCCCCACATGGTTCCTGAGGCTTCTTACTCTCAATACACTCCTGCTTAATTATTTCATCCTGCTGTACCCCCAACCGTCGCCATAGCAGCCGGTTCGAGACCGGGAGACGGCAGCTCTCGCTCTTCAGTCATTCGGGGTGATGGGCACCTCCTCCACTGGACATATCTCCCCCCCCACCCACCCCCCCCCCCCCCCACCCCCCCCCCCCCCCCCCCCACCTTCCCCCAGCCCGACCTCCCTGTCCCCAAGCCCTGTCGCCTTACACCACATCCCAGTGGCTAGACCTGTCAACCGAAGCGGACGTCCCCTGAGATGTATGGAGGTTAATGCACTGGAGGAGGAAGAGGAGGAGAGGAGGAGGAGGAGGAGGAGGAGGAGGCTGCTTCAATGGCCGAGACAAGCCATTCCGGATCAGACGGACGGAGGGGAGCTGAGAGGAAGTGGGGAAGAGTGAGGCAACACAGGGCTGATTGAATAAGAGAGTGAGATGGAAGCAAAGAGCAGGAGTAGAGAGAGAAAGAAGGAGACTAGTAGACGAAGAGGCAGGAGGAGTGTGTGACAGTTGCAGGATGTAAGGGGGGGGGGGGTAGGGGGGGTGGGGTTTGGGAGGGGTGGGGGGAAGGGGGGAGGGTGGGGGGGGGGGGAGAGACCACGTGAAGTGAATAGTTACCGAGATGTCGGTGGGAAACTGACAGATGCACAGATGGAGGGGAGAGAGAGAGAGAGTGTGTGAGAGTGAGAGAGAGAGACAGTCAGGGAGAGACATTCAGAGAGTGAGAGACACAGACAGACAGATATAGGGGGGTTGAGAGGGATCGAGAGAGATGCATAGGTGATGGGTTAGGGGTTTGTTGGGATGGTTTAAAGTAAGGCGAGGAGCCGGGTTGACATGAGGCGGAGGGATGAGGAGATGGAGGAGGAGGAGGAGGAACATGGAAAAGCTTTCAGGAGGACTCTGCGCTCCAACACCTACCAGAAAACCCTCTGAGCTCAGAGTTCCCCGGGGACCCGGCCACTCCCGTCTCCACGGCAGCCCACTGACGGCCTGTCAGAGGAGAGAATGAGAGCTCTTCAAGGCACAGCACACACACACACACACACACACACACACACACACACACACACACACACACACACACACACACACACACACACACACACACACACACACACACACACACACACACACACACTAACACGCGCACATGCACATGCACATGTACACGCACAATCACGAGCTCACACTCAGGAACAGCGCAGTGCATTTTTTATAGCCTTTTATTTTACAGCCCTAATCGCTCATGATGTTGTTACCGTGCAGGTGTGTGTGTGTGCATGTGTGTGTGTGCGTGTGTGCATGTGTGTGATGTGAGTGAGTGAGTGTGTGTGTCATGTATGTGTTCTTCATGTGCTTCTGTGCAGGGTGGGTTATCTAGCTGCATCTGCTTTATCTGTTATGCGAGTGCATGCTATATACTTTAGTACAAGTACTATATCTTCTTCATATATGGGCCATAACATGTCCATAAAACTGGGAGTGTACAATAACTATTTCACACAAGCTATATTCAGGCCCTTCGATGCATATATCTCTCAGGTTGACTTTGAAAAATATCATCTCATTAAATTGGATTTTTAATGGCTGGCCAATGAGAAGCACTCCCCTGTCTGACACACAGCTGTCACTCCGCCCCGGCCCAGCCTACCAAAACCAAGTCTGTTTGCCGTCTGAGTCGCCCCACCCATGTGTTTGTGTGTTGTCCATGTAACGGCGTAAACACTTTGGAATGACATGGAGCTAGCAGAGGACTCTTGATGGCACATGAATTATGCAGCATACAGTCTGCACACGAAAAAAACATTCAGCGCAGTTATGGCCCAAAAAATATAAATATATAACGTGGTGATGGCCATGTAATGTCCCCAAAACAAATGGGACCCAAACGCAAAGCGGTTGTTGTGCTGTTCTTCAACGGCTGGTCGACACGGGAGCACAAACGTGTTTATTACCCCGACCAGTGGAGCCATTGAATTATTCAGAGTTGAAGCTCTGTGCTTAAGCTATTTTGGGTGCCTTGGTTGTTGAAATGTAAAGACCACCGCGTTTATCCAACAGGGAAACGACGCAGCGCATTGCCAGCGATTCAAATTATTTCAAGATCTGATTTAAACTTCCCTTGCAAAATAACAACAAAAGAAAAAAAGGGCAACATTAAAGGACGCCCGCGTGGCTAGCTCCGCCGTTAGCGTGTTCCGCAGTCGACCCCCCCCGCCACACGGCGTCTTCTCGCTCACTTCTGAAAAACATGGCGCCGTAGACGACGGCAGCAAACACCTGCCTCTAAATATTCCTATTCTTCGACTGTCCCTACTCCACGCTTGAAATATGGGCGGTTGGGGGAGAGGGGAGGGCATTGTCAGTGGGGAAACGTTTACTGAGGCTCCTCCGCTCTTGATGTGTGTTTCGCTGAACTCCTTTAGAGATGCATAGAGAGCAGGTAGGTCCTTCATCTGCCTTTTTGTTTCCTGCTCATTACCATCCGCTTTCATGGTCGCAGAGCGAGATGGGGAAGTTATGCTGAGTCTGTTCGGGTTTGCGGGGCGGTGGTTCGTATTATATGTATGTATTCCCAGCAGTGCTAGCAGGTTCTGGCGTCTCTGCCGGTGTAGGCTAAAACTGGCGCTTGCCTCTCTTCGCTGTGGGGGCATTTCTAAGGACAGTTGGGCTTATTTCTAGACAGTGGAGGAAGGAACCTTTCTGGTACAATTGATTACATAGGAGTGGAGTGTCAATCTCTTTCTCTCTATCTCTGTTACTTTGTCTGTGTGCGTCTCTCTCTCTCTCCCTGTATGGCTCTCTGTTCCCCTCACTCGCTCTTCCTCATCTCTTTCTATCCCTGCGTCTTTCCATCTGTCTCTCTTCCTCTCTCTTTCTCTCTCTCCCACTCTCTGTCCATCTCTCGTTCTCTCTCCAGTCTCTCTCTGTCTCTTTCTATCCCTGTCTCTCTCTCTCTCTCTCTCTCTCTCTCTCTCTCTCTCTCTCTCTCTCTCTCTCTCTCGCTCTCTCTCTCTCTCTCTCGCTCGCCTCTCTCTCTCATCCCTGCGTCTTTCCATCTGTCTCTCTTCCTCTCTCTTTCTCTCTCTCCCACTCTCTGTCCATCTCTCGTTCTCTCTCCAGTCTCTCTCTGTCTCTTTCTATCCCTGTCTCTCTCTCTCTCTCTCTCTCTCTCTCTCTCTCTCTCTCTCTCTCTCTCTCTCTCTCTCTCTCTCTCTCTCTCTCTCTCTCTCTCTCTCTCTCTCTCTCTCTCTCTTCTCTCACTCTCGCTCTCTCTCTCTCCCTCTCGCTCTCTCCCTCTCGCTCTCTCCCTCTCACTCTCACTCACACACTTTATTTGTTTGATGTTGATTATTTTATTTGTACTCTGATGGGCTT
>OLKM01000072.1:416853-424138 GCA_900291075.1 Melanogrammus aeglefinus
CCAAAGAAACGAAGGGGAAAAATACAGTCCAACATGATGCAATAAATGAACCCAAATAACGAAAAATAAGACCCGAACATCGAGCATATTTCTGTGTTGCCTGGCAAGGCATTTGAGTGGAAGCTAAAAGATAGAGGGGGTTGGCTTCTCTTACCGTCGCTGTTTGTCATGAATAGGAACCCCCTGGATGGTGCTTTGAACAACTGAGCCACACTGTGGTCATGGCGAGGTACCATCCAGCTTTCCGAAGCTCTTGTGTTCCCATTCTGTCCGAGTGAAAGTCTGTACGAAGCAACAAAGAGCATGGGATATTTATTAGCAGAAACGCGTCGGCTTTCTTGCAATATTCTTACCCGAGGCTAGTTTGTAATTCACTGTAGTCCATCTCTGTCTTTTGATGCGCTGTCCTTTTCACCCTTCGTTTGTGTCCAGAGGGAAACAGATGAATTTTCTCCTCCTCCAACAAAAATGATGAAATTAATGCAATGGGATCATTTTCTTCTTCTTCCCCCCCCCCCCCCCCCCTCTCCGAGCCACCCCCACACACACGCGCAGATGCACAAACATACACTCTCACAAACTCACTTGCACACACAGTTTCACACACACGCCCACGACACACACACACACACACACACACACACACACACACACACACACACACACACACACACACACACACACACACACACACACACACACACACACACACACACACTCACTCACTCACTCACTCACTCACTCACTCACTCACTCACTCACTCACTCACTCACACGCTCAGAGAGTAGCACACACATCAACAGAGTTCGCTTTTCCCTCAGCTGTCTCTCTTGCTGAACGGAAAACCTTTGGCGACAGTGACTGAGACAAATGTGGGTATTTCTTAAATAGATTTAGGCGGGGGTAAAAAAAAGGAAACTTAATGTGTGCAACATTTGATCAATGGTTAATCAGCTGGAGAAATTCTATTAAAAGGCTGAGGTCTCATTAGCCGATGGATGTTAATCCTATTACCAGTCGGTGTGGGGTGTGTGTGTGTGTGTGTGTTTGTGTGTCCTAGTGTGTGTGGGGGTTCTCTGCCTGTCTGCTCCATGTGGGGGGGGGGGGGGAGATTTAAACCTAATACTGGGAAGGTCAGCATTCAGCAGCTGCCACCCCACTTGTACAAAGCGAGAAAAAAAATAAGAAAAGCACGTTTTCAAGCTCTGTGAGTTGAGATTGGGCAATTTCTTCGGAAGTTTCATATTGGAAGAAGTTATTGGTATTGGATTGAAGTGGTTTAACAGAAAAGAAAGGGAGGGAGGGAGGGAGAAAGAAAGAGAGAGAGAGGAAGTGATGGAGAGGGAGAGATTGAGAGAGATCCTGAAAAAGACGATGACTGCACGAGGCAATTTAAATTTTAAACGGTGAAAAAGTGAGGCTAGTTTTAAACACAGAGAGGTGGTGGTGCCAAGGTTACTACAGTGGCTGTTGCTAAAAATGGCTCTTTGGAATAAAAAACATCTCTTGATGATCTCCCTCTCTTTTGCTATCATAAGATGCGTATTTAAAGCCCATCACAAAGCCCTCAGAGTCCTCACACCCAAACTCAATTCAATCCTTCAAACTTTGGGGGTGTGTCTATTTGCTATTTTATTGTGTGAGGGAGAGAGAGAGAGAGAGAGAGAGAGAGAGAGAGAGAGAGAGAGAGAGAGAGAGAGAGAGAGAGAGAGAGAGAGAGAGAGAGAGAGAGAGAGAGAGAGAGAGAGAGAGAGAGCGCGATGGAGAGAGAGACAGAACAAAAGGGAGGGGGGAGAGAGAGAGAGAGAGAGAGAGAGAGAGAGAGAGAGAGAGAGAGAGAGAGAGAGAGAGAGAGAGAGAGAGAGAGAGAGAGAGAGAGAGAGAGAGAGAGAGAGAGAGAGAGAGAGAGAGAGAGAGAGAGAGGGGGGGAAGGTGTTGACTTCTCATCCATGATGCATGCATCCATGATGGATGCATGCTTTGATGTACCGACGCATCAACAAAAACCTTGGGGAGTGGCTTTCCTCTTGCCCTTTTAGGTGGGCTTGGGTTAGGGGGTGTCTCGAAAATATGGCTTGTCAAGCCCTTTGAGACTGTAACTGTGATCAAGGGCTGCACAAATAAAACAGACTTGACCTGACTTGACCTTGGGGGAGGCCCCCAGTAGTTTGGCGCTGCAAGGATGAGGTTTCCGTCTGAGATGTCAACAACAACTCGGTTGGTTCAGTATTCCCCAGCCAGGCCTTGTTAGAGGCTGTCCTTGGGACGGGTGTTGTGCTTTGTTGTATTGATATATGCGCCCGTTACCGTGGCGTGCCACACTGCTACCTGATCAATAGAGTTTATGGAGTACATCCGCTGAAAGGCCAGACACGTCGTTGTATCAATTATGAATCGGTCAATGTTGAAATTGACTAACAGGCAAGAGTGGGCTTCAGTGGCACAGCAGTGGTCGTGCGGAGCAGATTTAGAAAACAAGCGTTGGACATGAAGCCGTTTGTATCCAGACGCCCTCTCCCTGGGCACTGGCCTGCTCCCCTCCCCTCCCCTCTCGTTTTCTGGCCTTCTCCTCTCTACTCGTCTTCTACACTCTCTTCTGTGGTCTCGTCTCTCTCGAATTCGAGTCTCTCCTCTCCTCCTCCCCCCCCTCTCTAGAGTTTTCTCGCCGCCTCTCTCATCTCTTCTCTCTTTTCTTGTTGTCCTCTCTAATTCGAGTGTCTTCTCTCCCCTCTTTTATTATCTCATCTCTTCTTGCCTCCTTCGCTACTATCTTATCTTGTTTTCCCCTCGCTCTAATTCAAGCGTAATTTCTCCTCTTCTTTCATGCGTAGACTCTGTCCTCTTCTCTCCTCTCTTTAATTCTCTCCCCCCCTCTCCTCTTCTTTCCTTCTCTACTCTCCTCTCTTGTTGTCCCTCTCTTTACACTCCCCCACTTTCCTCTTGTGTACCTTCTGATCATCCATCCCGGCCTGTCCTTCTCTTTCAGACATCGACGAATGCTCCGACGGCTTTGTGGTGTGTGACAGCAAAGCCACTTGTGTCAACCTGCCCGGCTGGTACCACTGTGAGTGTCGCGATGGCTACCACGACAACGGCTTGTTCTCAGTCAATGGGGCGTCATGTGTCGGTGAGTTGGGCAACCTTTGATGCAGTGCTGACTTTCAAAGAAAGTAACACAGCACAGAGCGACCGGCTGGAAGAATAACTACTGACCTATAAGGCATTATATATGAGCATTCCGATTTTTCCATCATGCTCAGGCTTGGTCTGAATTTGAATGAAAGGATTACCGTTCATCCCTAAATGTCAGATGGCTTTAGTCTTTTGTTGCATTTGTATAAGATTCCACTATTCATTCCATGAATAGTGCAATTGTAAAAACCCAAATGGATGTCTGTTCTGCAAAGTGCATCCGAATACATTGATGCACTGCTGCTGCGAAGACAGACACAAACCAGTAATGACTCCTACAGAACGATAAAAAAAGAGTTTACAAACTGACAAGGTGTTGTCGTCCTTCCACCACGCAAGATTTACGGGCCACTTTGTTCAGAAACGGTTCACCATATGGTTCTTTCAAGTGTTACTGCAATCCTTATGGATGATAAATTTGGGCTCGTAGCAGACATGTTCGCGACGTCAGTCAGAGTTTCTGACGTTGCCGCGCGTGTGTGTGTGTGTGTGTGTGTGTGTGTGTGTGTGTGTGTGTGTGTGTGTGTGTGTGTGTGTGTGTGTGTGTGTGTGTGTGTGTGTGTGTGTGTGTGTGTGTGTGTGTGAGCGGTGATGTAAAGGCAATTGCGGTGACTGGGTAACGGTCACTCTAACAGGGCAAGGGATACCTTTTTGTTATTTCTATTTTTCTGCAACAAGGATGGCAGTTAGGTCAGAATGAGAGAAGGAGGGAGGGAAGGAATGGGAGGAAGAAGGGAGTAAGGAAGGAGCGGCAAGGGGGAGGGAGGGAAGGAAGGAATGAGAGAAGGAGAGAGGGAAGGAAGGGAGGGAGGAAGCAAGGAATGAGAGAAGGAGAGAGGGACGGAAGACAGAATAACAAAAAGAATGCCAAAACGAAAATCAAAAAATGAAGAAAGTGTCTGACAGCCGTTTATGACCCCCGCCTTCCATCCCCTCGGCAGACATAAACGAGTGCAAGACGGGCAGGAACAGCTGCGCCAACGACACGGTGTGCTTCAACCTGGAGGGGGGCTACGACTGCAGGTGCCCCCACGGCCACAACTGCACCGGCGACTGTATCCATGACAACAAGGTCAAACACAGCGGGCAGATCTGGGTGCTGGAGAGTGACCGCTGCTCCGTCTGTTCCTGCCAGGTGAGCTGTGTGGTCTGGTTGTGGGGGGGATTGGTGGGTGGTGGTGGTGGTGGTGGTGGTGGTGGTGGTGGTGGTGAGGGTCTGGTGGGGGTGATTCTGGTGGTAGAGAGGGTGGGTGGTGGTGATGGTGGTGGTGGAGGTGGTTGGGGTGGTGGTGGAGAGGGTCTGGGTGGGGGATGATTCTGGTGGTAGAGAGGGTGGGGGTGGTGGTGGGAGGTGGTTGGGGTGGTGTTGGGGGTAGAGAGGGTCTGAGTGGGGGGGGGGTGATGGTGGGGTTGGTAGAGAGGGTCTTGGTAGGGTGGTGATGACAGTGAAGAGGGTCTGGGTGGGGGGGTTGGTGTTGACGGTAGAGAGGGTCTGTGTGGCTGAGACAAGAAATAAAGGAGGCGGCGCTAGAAAGGGACAAGGAAGGACCGCATGAGGTGGAGACCGCTGGATCAATATGCCGCCGGTGGCCCAGGCAGTGCGCAGCAGCGACCGAGTGCCGGCTTGTCGTGTTGTTTCTGAGGTGTTGTCTGGAAACAACCACAGAGCCGCCCGCGCATATCTTCCCCCGTACCAATCCCCGGGGGGGTCACGGTCCAGCCAGGCCCGGTAAATTCAGTGTTTGGTTGCAGCGCGGTACGGCGAACACGCGGCCGCCGCCGCTGAAACTTCATTACAGTCGATTAGTATCGGTGGCGAACGATCAGGCAGCGTATTAATCATTTTGGGTTTTTTTGATCGAAAAAGGAGCGGGAAAAAAAAGAGGTCCCTCTTAATTAAATGAGTCATTTTAATTGATTTGAGAGATTGAAGAGCAGACGGTTTGAAATGAGCCGCTCCGAGCGGTCGCATCGAGCCCCGAGGTAAACATGTTATTGTTTTTTAAATTGAGAATGGAGGGGGTGGGAGGGTGGGGGTGGGGGTGGGGGACACGGCTGGATATTAGAGGGGGAGACGAGACGGTCGGAGTCAAGGTCAGGAGACAAACATGTGGGTGTCACGTGATTGGTGTCTCAGCTGCACTGGATTGATTGAATCTAGCATTAGTGTAATTGTTTTTTGTGGAGGGAGAGAGAGAGAGAGAGAGCAAAAGAGGAGAGAGAGAGAGGAGAGAGAGAGAGAGAGAGAAGAGAGACGAGAGAGAGAGAGAGAGGGTATGACCCTGTGAGACATGGGGAGAGAGAGAGAGAGAGAGAGAGAGAGAGAGAGAGAGAGAGAGAGAGAGAGCCTGTGAGACATGGGGAGAGAGAGAGAGAGAGAGAGAGAGAGAGAGAGAGAGAGAGAGAGAGAGAGAGAGAGAGAATCAGCATGTGAGGTGTGGAGAGAGAGAGAGGGGTAGGGTTTTGGTGTGCGATGTATGCTGAGCGAGAGAAGCTGGGAGGTGTGAAGGTCATGAGGCTGGATTCACTCACACAGCCTGCAGCATCGCCTAATAACATGTCTTCCAAAGGCACACTGTGTGCACTCGCTGTTTGTCGCTCTGCGTGCGTCTCTGTGTGTAAAGTGTGCGTAAGAGTGTATGTGTATCTGTTTGTCTGTTCCTGAGTGTACCTTTAACCTACCTTTTCTCTTGCTGTCTGGTTGTGTGTGTGTGTGGTTGTGTGTGTGTGTGTGCGTGCGTGCGCGTATGTGTGCATGTACATACGCACGTGTGTACATGCATGTGCATCCGTGCTTGTGTGCGTGCATGTGTGCATGCGTGTTTTGCGTGTGCACCTGGGTGCGCGTATGTGTGCGTGTGTGTGTGTGCTCAGGCCGGCCAGGTGATGTGCCGCAGGATGGTGTGCGACTGCGACAACCCCGGCGCCGACCTCTTCTGCTGTCCCGAGTGTGACCCACGGCGCAGCAGCCAGTGCCTGCACCAGAACGGCGTGCTCACCTACGGCAGCGGAGACACCTGGGTGGACAGCTGTCAGCAGTGCCAGTGTCTGGTAAGAGGGCCTTGGTTATTTTCCTTCTCGGCAAACTTTTCGGTCAATGGGCTCTTTGCACAGCTCCACTACTTCCTGAACTTAATGCTGCTCCTTTATTTCCTGTCTTACATTATTGGATAAACTGATTAATCCAGGTGTGTCTGACCATTGTGACTACTCAGACACACCTGGATTAATCAGTTTGTCCAGTAATGTAAGACAGGAAATAAAGGAGCAGCACTAAGTCCAGGAAGTAGTGGAGTTGTGCATAGAGCCCATTCGACGAGAAGAATCGTTCAGGACCGTTTGTTTGTTTGTTTGTTCGTTCGCTTTTTCCGGTAGCGTTGAATCATGGAACGCACGTGTAACAGGTTCAAAGTGTGAGCGCAGGCAGGGTTGTCTTTGCTCAGCGGGAGAAGGTTTTGTTGTCCGTTCTTAACGCAAGCAAATATTCAAACTATAAACAAAGTTCTTCCCGAAGGTACGTCTCCTCGGGTGCTCGCGCTCGATCGTCGATCTCTCCGGTCCCTTCTACTCGGACTCCTTTCCTCACTAGAACACAAAGCAGGCACATAAATACAAACGCTCCCTAATTGGACCTGAGTGCTGCCACCTGCTGCACTCAGGTCCAACCCCCCCCCCCCCCCCCCCCCCCCCCAGCCAATCCGGTGCGCTCCCAACCTGCCCATACTCCCCCTGCAGGTCAGACGTCGCATGTCCCCCCCCACGCCCCCACCACACAGCACGGTTCTCAGCTGAGTCAGTCAGACCCAGTCGGACCCTCGTCCTCAAACAGTCGTGTAATCGGTCATCAGTCAACACACACGCCATCTCATTGGCTTCTTCTCTCTTCTTCTCTGCTTGATGAATGTAAATACGTGCCACCTTGTCTCAATTTATCAGCGTATTTTGAAAAAAAAGTCCTGTTTGGTTATTGTGTTGGTATTGTACTGCGTAACATATGGGAAATAAATAGAAAACGTATTGTTTCAATATACCATTATCATCATAATATCCTCACAACATATGCTGCGATGTATATTTGCCTCATGCACACCA
>OLKM01000072.1:436381-454579 GCA_900291075.1 Melanogrammus aeglefinus
ATTATATTCAAGCACATACCCCGATAATGTAGGCGTCAAGGTTCGTGTCAGTTTCAACCTTGTTTTGTTAACAGAGGCGGTGAATTAATGAGCTAATTGTAGATATTAAGATAATTACGACGACGAAGCGAACCCGTCAGCGGGGGTTGAGCAGAAAGGCTGTCAATCAGTCCCCTTGACCACCCTCATATTTTCGTTACGTAACATTTAATGAATACACTTCACCGAACAAGGTGGCTGAACACCAAGAGGTCACGTCGACACGAACACCGAACGGTACAGCCTGTGTGCATTGTGAAATAAAAACAGGGGGGACCTCACAGGAGAGAGTTTTAGATGTTGATTATCTGATGGGCGGGTACAGTTCGCTGAAGCCAGAAATGCTTCGCTTGCCGCCAAAACTGTTACATTTCTTGTCCAAATCGTACAGTCGACGAAGAGAGACGAAGGAGGGAAGTTGCCTATATTACCAGAGGACTTTCAATGTCTCCCATCGCTTGTTTCTTTCCTTCTCCCTGAAGGGATGATGAGGCAGTCCGACCAGGAAAAATTACCCTCTGTCAGGAGAAAATATGTATATGAATGCCCGTGAATAATATCTCCAAGAGGGAAGAAAGATTACATATGCAAAGACTTTCTTTGGCTGTGCCAGTTTCGAAAGTCTCCCTTCACAAATGTTCCAACTTTTGTTCTGCTATCCACCATCCTTCAATCCATCCATCTACTGTATATGTTTGTCTGTCTGTATAGTCATGTATCCTTTTGCTTACCTGATGTTTTCTCCCCCTTTCTCTCCCCATCCCCTCCTCTCTCTCTCTCTCTCTCTCTCTCTCTCTCTCTCTCTCTCTCTCTCTCTCTCTCTCTCTCTCTCTCTCTCTCTCTCTCTCTCTCTCTCTCTCTCTCTCTCTCTCTCTCTCTCTCTCTCTCTCTCTCTCTCTCTCTCTCTCTCTCTCTCTCTCTCTCTCACTCTTTCTTTCCCTCTCTCACTCTGTGCCTGTATCTCTATCTCTCTCTTCCTATCTCTCTCTCTCACCCTCTTGCTCTCTCCTCTTTTCCCCCTACCTTTCTCTCCCTTTCCCTCTCCAACCCTCCCGCATCTCTCTCCCCCTCTCCCTCCTTCCCTCCCTTTCTCTCGCCTTCAAACTCCCATCCTCCCTTTGCCTCCCCTCCCCCCAGCCCCCTCTCCCACCCTCCCTTTTTCTCTCTCCTCCCTCCCTCCTTCCTCGCTCCCCTCTTGCTGTGTCCCATCCCTCCTCCCTTCCTTTTCTCTCCTCCCATCCCTCCCTCCCCCCACGTCTCCCCCCCTCCTGCCTGCAGCAGGGGCAGGTGGACTGCTGGCCGCTGTCCTGCCCTCCCGTGGACTGTGAGTTCACGGCGGTGGCCGAGGGCGAGTGCTGCGCCCGCTGCGTCACGGCACCCTGCCAGGCCGACTCGGTCCGCAACGACATCACCAAGACCTGCACGGACGAGCACAGCATCCCGCGCTTCAGCGGCTCGTCCTGGGTCAAGCACGGCACCGAGTGCACCCTCTGTCAGTGCAAGGTGAGAACCCACACCTCAGCCCCGCGCACACACCACCACACACACACCACCACACACACACACACACACACACACCACGCGCACACCTCACCTACGCCAGCCCTCCCCCTCCCTCGCCTCCACCACCACTGCGCACACACCCCACACACACACACACACACACCTCATCCCCGCCAGCCCCCACCTTCCCTCGCCCTCCACCACCACTGCGCACACACACCACACACACACACACACCTCACCCCCGCCAGCCCCCCCCTCCCTCGCCTCCACCACCACTGCGCACACATTCGAACCCCCTCCCCCCACCCCGTCCCCCCAAGACTAAACACACCCCACCACCAACACGACTCACCCTCGCCCTCCCTCCCTCCCCTCCCTCGGACCACACACACACCTCACCCCCAGTGACCCCCACTGACTAGGGTCAGAACTTAACTTGGGCTTCAAAAAACGTAGACTTACCCTTGAAGTTTGGCTGACCGGCTTGCCATTAAATGTTGAAATGAAAAGGTAAGTGTGTTTTGTGCTGCCCTGCGGCTCCAGTTTCAACATCGTAGCAATACAGTATTTCTCAGTGTTTTAAACTCAGGCTCTGGAAGTTGTCCAAAACGCCCCCCTAAACGTATTAGACGGAGGTTAAAAAAGCCCTTATGAAGAGAGGTACATTTCCTTCCTTGCCACTGACCCTGCTCGTTAAGCGGACCTATCTGCAGGCGCAACTTGGCTGGCAGGGGTCCAGAGAGGGGAGAGTGGAAACGGAAACTGTGATTTTGTACTTTGAGAGTCATTGGAGCAGTTAAGAAACCGAGGTAAAAAAAAAAAAATTACATTTTGACCTTTCACATTGTGTATTCCTGGTAGGGTATGGGTGCTTTGGCTCTGATGTTGTAGAAAATGGCACCGGGAGAGAGAGAAAAGGAACGGAGGGGGCAATTGCAAATGTCACGTTAAAATGTTGAGGCAAGGAGCACCGCAAGAGTTGTGCCTCAGGTTAATGTCTCTGTGAATATTCACTCTCAACTTCTCCCTATCCCTGTCCCTCTTTCTCTCCCTGTCCATCTCTCTCTCTCCCTCTCTCCCCCTCCTTCCCCCTCCCTCTCTCTCCCTCTCTCTCCCTCTCTCCCCCTCTCTCCCCCTCCTCCCCCCTCCCTCTCCCTCCCCATCTCTCCGGCCTCTCAATGCCCTCTGCAGAACGGACACATCTGTTGCTCAGTGGATCCCATGTGCCTCTAGTGGCGGAGCGGCGGTAGGACGGCCGAGCGTAAACCCAGAAGAAGAGAACAACAGCTTCGACGTGTCTCCTCACGTGTTTTTATTTTGTATATCGGCAGATCATTTCGAAACATTTGTTTTAGCCTGCCTGCTTTAGCTTTGTCACATTGTTTCACGCTTGCCAAAATCCGAAATCGACGCGAGAATTTTTGACTTTTAAATGCTTTTCATGTGGACTTTTGAAACTGTTTTATTTTCTCTTTTTACTTTTTCTCTCTCCGTTATCACATGTCTTTCCGTCACCTTATGGCGAGACTCGCGTGCCACCTGGTACCGCTAATGGGGTCAAACAAAACGCTCCTTGATTTGTTTACAGATTCTCCTTGAGCCTGGGTGTGCAACCTTGAATCCTCTTTATACCAAATGTCAACACGTTCTCATGCTGAACAGCTGACGGACTACATTTCCCACGAGCCCACTCTTTGTTTGGCCTCACTGACCAGTGTCTACGTACCACCTCTCTCTCTCTCTCTCCCCTCCACTCTGCATCATCCGCAACGTGACGCTGTAAGATATTACTATTACTGGCATGACTGTGCTCTGTGTCTTGTCATGATTTTTGCTGATTTTGAAACATAAAAAAATTCTCAATAATAACGATAATAAATTAGACCGTTCAGAGTAAGTTTCCGTTGCCACCTGTACAACAATATTGTCTATATTCTATGTGGTGCTCTGTAGCTTTCTGTTCCTTTTTTCTAATTTATTTCCAAAAGCTTGTAATTGTGTAATTGTGAAAATAAAGTATTTCCATTTACATTAAAAGAGAGCCTTCATCTGTTGCGTTCCCACCGCTCAAGATAAGTGTTGAACCACTCGAGTTAAACTCTTTGCCCTCTCCAAAAATCGCTGCATCATGTTGCCCCCGTTCCTTCTTTAACATCACACATCTCACATTCCTATTGCAACTTAACGTAATGTGCACACTCTTGGATATCTAATGAGTTTGTATACAGGGACCCCTGGGAAATTAATACCAAAACTAGAGTGATTATGGCGAGTGATCTGTTGAGAACTAATGAGCAGAATGGGAGGATGAGTCCTCGCTGGGATGCCATTCGGCACGTAAAAGATACGCGCAGCGAGACGTTGGCCTTGAGTGCACTGAGAGGAGCGGGTTGGATTGATTGACGCTGGCGTGTATTGACTCAACAAGCCACAGATGAAACTGGAGTTATAATCATTGGGTGGATCGGGTGTTGAAGTGCCATTTGAACTATTTGGGGATAATTGATTGTTATTGACTTCAAGGCATCTAGACAAAAGCTGTGATCTATATTGAGTACTGCTAATTAATTAACACATTCTAATTAAAATGAAATTCGTGTTTTTCCACGGATTGACTTTCTCATCAAACGAGGTAATTTAAGCTGAAATAAGGCAGTGCATGATGTATTTTTAACACATTCCATGTTGGCACGTTTTTACCAAGTGTTGTTGCTTATATGCTTGGCTCGAAATTTATTCATAAGATTGGTTATGTTGTTCTTTAGATTTTAGATAGGACAATGCAAGTGACCGACTCCAACTATATGCACAATATGAAATAAAACATATAAGAGGGATATAAATGAAACCACTTTAGTGCCTTGAAACTGTAGCATGGACCAGCAGTGCAGACACGATGTATACAACAATCCTTCTTCTATTGCGTATACCGGGGGGAACCTGGGATAACAGCAGAACTGTATTTCACTGAGGTGCACCTCACCTCCCCCCCAGACAAACATCCATTAACAAACACACAGCGTCATTTAAACCCATTCATATTCCGGCTCAATCTGCCTCTCCCACAAACTCCACAAAAAGAAGTTTCTGATGCGTGCATCGCGGAGCACTTCTTAGGGTTTGCACGAGCTCGGACCATGTCCTCTCCCGAGTCTTCTTCATTCCTTAATTTAGCCTTGTCTTTTTTTTTATGAGGTCATTGACCGTGAGCCCTCCTTTACGACAGTGTAGAGAGTTGAGGACGAAATGGAAAGAAAGATTGAGAAATATTTTTATTTTTTATTTTTCCTGAATAATAACAAAATGAAAAAAAAGAGAGAGAGAGAGAGAGAGAGAGAGAGAGAGAGAGAGAGAGAGAGAGAGAGAGAGAGAGAGAGAGAGAGAGAGAGAGAGAGAGAGAGAGAGAGAGAGAGAGAGATGGATAGGTGATGGGCCAGGGTTTATTTGGGATGGGGTAACGGAAGGAGAGGAGCTGGGGTAACATGAGGAGAAGGGATGAGGAGATGGAGGGGGGAGAGAGAGAGAGAGAGAGAGAGAGAGAGAGGAGAGAGAGAGAGAGAGAGAGAGAGAGAGAGAGAGAGAGAGAGAGAGAGAGAGAGAGAGAGAGAGAGAGCTATGAGCGAGCAAGCAGAGCAGGGTGGGCACGGCACCGTGGACCCAAGCTGCTCCGGGCTGCTTCGGCGGCCTGGCAAGGGCACCATCTGTCCCGGCCCAGGTCCAGTGGCTCCTAGGAGCCGGTGGCAAGAGGCCAGTGGGCACCTGTGTACTGGGGGCCCTGGGGGGGGGCCGAGGTGGCTCGTCAGACTCCAGCTGGTTCCTAAATGTCCAATTTTCCGTGGCAGCGCCGAAACCTGCAGCAACAGATGTCTGGAGCAGCGGGGGGGGGCGCTACTTTGCTGCCTGTCCTATATTCAATATTAATGACGGTGTGTGTGGGTTTTAGTATTTTTTTTCGAAAGAGGCCTGTCTGCGGTTGCTTCTTAACCAAGGGCTGTGTAGAAGCATAGGTCAACGTCATCACACACACACACCAAAACACACACACACACACAAACACACACAGGATGACCTGAATGGCATTTGCACTCGTACGCATTGTGGTTGAGGGGCTATAATTATGACTTTTCTCTAACCTTCCAATGTTCTGCTGACGACACCAGGGCCCAGGGAAATTCTCTGCGGTATTCAAATATGTATGTATCAAGTATGAAAAAGTGTGAAATATGGAGAAAAACTCCATGTCCGCGATAGCGAGCAGAAACTCAGAACCTTTAAATATTCATGAGGAATTTTGTTAATACGCTGGTCTAGAAGTATCTAGACTCGATTTGGGAAATCCTCCACTATATGCAGCACTGTTTCATAACGTAAACGTCGGTATCCTCGTACCTATCTCTAAATCACAGCTCACCTCTATATAACTCTAAAACCCTATAGGTGAGCTGCATATGAAAACCAAAAAATGAGATCCTGGAAAATTGCTCGGAAAAACATTCCCATTGAGATCGTGTCCACAGCAATACACAGATCGTGTAATTTTTTTTATTTTAATACAAAAAACAGAACATTGCTGCTCAATGCAGCAACATTCAGCATTTAAACGCCTGTGTTTGGTTGGTTGATCTGAGTAAAGAATGTGATCCGACCCATGAGGGCTGAACACATTCGGTCTGTTTCTTGCTCCGGAGGGGGACCGAGGCTGTTTGTGGGGGTGGGGGGCGCCTCTGAGGATAATGCTCGAGTGGTCCTCGCTTTGCCATCTGAGTGCAGTGCCAGGAATTGGAAGATGAAATTCCATTTTTCCTGTGCTGCTGCCACGGCGACAGACATCAGTGCTGGCCTTTGGTTTTGGCCTCAGAGAGAGAGAGAGAGAGAGAGAGGAGAGGAGAGAGAGAGAGAGAGAGAGAGGAGAGAGAGAGAGAGAGGAGGAGAGAGAGAGAGAGAGAGAGAGAGAGAGGAGAGAGAGAGAGGAGAGAGAGCGAGAGAGAGAGAGAGAGCAGAGGACAGAGAGAGAGAGGAGGAGGGAGGAGAGAGGAGAGAGAGGAGAGAGAGAGAGAGAGAGAGAGAGAGAGAGAGTGAGAGAGAGAGAGAGAGACGAGGACAGAGGACGGAGTGAGAGAGAGAGAGAGAGAGAGGCAGAGGGACAGAGAGGGAGAGAGAGGGGGAGAGAGAGAGAGAGAGAGAGAGAGAGAGAGAGAGAGAGAGAGAGAGAGAGAGAGAGAGAGAGAGAGAGGACGAGAGAGAGAGAGAGAGAGAGAGAGAGAGAGAGAGAGAGAGAGAGAGAGAGAGAGAGAGAGAGAGAGAGAGAGAGAGAGAGAGAGAGAGAGAGAGAGAGAGAGAGAGAGAGAGAGAGAGAGAGAGAGAGAGAGAGAGAGAGAGAGAGAGAGAGAGAGAGAGAGAGAGAGAGAGAGAGAGAGGGACGGAGAGAGAGAGAGAGAGAGAGAGAGAAAAAGAGAGAGAGGGATAGAGTGAGCAAGATATGTTGGCTGAACTTCACACAGCTGAATGAGAAGAAGCTGGGGTCTTTGTCTTGTGTCCACAGATCTGCCCCCCCCCAGGAGATGGACCTGATGTATTCTTCTCATGGGGGGAGGAGGCGCTTGTATAGTATTAATCAGGGCAGTCGGGATTCATCTTCAGCTACTGAGGAACCTCCTATTGGTCTCCCGTTGTTTGATCTCGTTTCCCATTGGTTGGTGTCCTATTGGAAGACCTCCTCTCCAATTGGACGTTCATGTCGCCTATTGTTGGATCTAATGCCCTATTGGATGGTCTCCTCGTCGATTGGATTTTCATGTCTCCTATTGGTTAAAATTTGTCTCCTGTTGGTTGATCTCGTCTCCTATTGGTTGATCTTGTCTCCTTTTGGAAGACCTCGTTTCCTACCTGTGTAGTCTTTTGTACGAAGTGGCCAATGAAAATAGCCCCCGTGAGAGAATGTCCTTTGACGGGAGACGGCATTTTGTCCCCCTCCCATGTTGTCTGTGATCCCCCCCCCAACCCTTTGTGAAGAAGTTGAATCAACCCCCAGGGGGGCCACACGACATGGGCACACGGGGCCCCAGCCATTCCAAACAATATCCAAGCACAGTCTTTGATGCGCTCTCTCAATTACACCCTGGTTCCCCGGCGACTAGAATCAATATCTCATCTCTCCGCCCAATGGCAGCCCCCGGACGGGGACCGTGGGTCCAGCCGGGGGATGCGCCGCGAAGGAGTTCTGAGCTGGGCTTGTGGTTCTTCATTGTTGGATGTTTCAGGTGTTACACGCACTCAGTTGGTGGGTGTTTATACACCCTTGTCTGTATTGATTCACCACCAAGGTTGAAGGTTTGGGGTAGGATGTCTGAGGCTGGGTACGGGGTCATCCCCCGGGACAATGAACCGGGCTGTTATCTACCTATTCACATGTTATCGTGTGTGTGTGTGTGTGTGTGTGTGTGTGTGTGTGTGTGTGTGTGTGTGTGTGTGTGTGTGTGTGTGTGTGTGTGTGTGTGTGTGTGTGTGTGGTGTGTGTGTGTGTGTGTGTGTGTGTGTGTGGGTTGGCATGGATTCGGAGTCTGCTAATGATCAATATTGTGCGTGTGTGTGTGTGTGTGTGTGCGGGTATGTGTGTGTGTTTCAGCAGCAGCAGTCAATTTTAAAAGCGTATCAAACTAATACTGGGCTCGCTGCTTACAGAGAGTCAAGGAGTTCGATACACACTACACGTTTTAAAAGACACAAATGGTGTGAAGGACACATCACTCCAAGTAGCGATCAACTCCTGCTGTCATCCTGACAGAAAGTCCATGGGTCTTCGACTCGTGTTTCTGCCACTTGATTTAATTGTACATATCTAGGCCTCGCACATTTTATTCTCCTGCAATTTTAAAGATAAGACAAGATAAGACTTTATTAATCTCAGATGGTAAATGAGGGTGTCGTACGGACAATAGCAGTCAAAACATCTGAATTTAATCAAAAGAATAAGAAAATGCAAAAAGTATACAGGACAAAATGAACATACACAATACGAGTCGTGGAAGTAGATAGTACAATTTAATAATGTAACATTTTTGTTGTAGCTGACATAAAATAACCGGACACAGGTGCCCTAGCGATTGGTGTTCTCAGCGTCCTCTGGGTGCAGGGAACACATGCGCGTGTCCTTGCGTAGATAGTATCGTTACCCTCTGTATCATCCATATTAATTAGGTTGGCAGCTGCACAAAGCCGTGCAGTTGCCTGGCAACTGTATTCTTAGCATATAGAAAAAATTAAATGTTAACTCGAACTTTCTGAACTACGCTTCGGGTCAAGAGTTGAGGATACGTGCTTTTTTTTTAAAAAAAAGAAACACCTTCACAGGACTCGATGTCACATCGATATAACCTGATTTCGTTGTATTTATGTGGTGTTATTTGTAGCCGAGGACTTGGCTTCCTCACTTGGATGTGCGGCCGTGTTTTTCTGTGAGTAATGATAGTAACTGAAATGATAAAGATCACCAGAGCGAGGGAGAAACCTTTTTTAATTAACAATACAATAAAGCAAAAAACATCACGATATCCTTAATATCCTCCTCCTAATCACAGTCGCTTATTCGTTTGGGTTGGCCTGTTCCATATCCGCTGTAATCTCACAAAGCAATCACCGAAATGAACCAGTAAAGCAGCAGGCGCTCGTGTGGTAATGACTTCTGTGACCTGCGAGGTGTAATGGGATGATTACAGAAGGAAAGACATGCTGCCATGACGCTTAGCAAGCTGACCTCTTCAGGAAAACACTCACACACAAACACGTGTGATGGTTGAGTCCAGAACACCGAGCAAAATGATGGTTACATCGACACACACACACACACACATGAACACACAAAGGCCCACATTACCGATGACACAAAAAAAGTAAAATAGGCCTACATTAAATTCAAAGACAACACAATTTTGGTTTTCGCAAAATACTAAATCTATATTTGACCTCTTTAAACGGTGCCCCTGGCATATTACTGATGCTAACAGGTAGCATAGCGATAGCCAAGGTACAAAGCTAACGCGACATTTCTTTGACATTAAATAAATCTGGTTCCATGCAGCAGGATTGTTGTTGTTTTTTTACATTTAAATGTCCAGCAATGAAAGACAACACATTTGAACCGCAGAGCAAACAAACAAAGAAATCTGATCAAATGTTTAAATGCGGGTTGGTTTACAACCAAAACTGAAGTTTCTGCTTTTGGGTGATTGGAAATCCTGAGCCTTTGAGCCTTCTTTCCCACGATGGCAGCCAACGCGGTGCCGAGAAAACACAACGTCATTACGCCACACAAGAAATCATGACACAGTTTGTTTGTTAATTACAGACGGCTGGTTATTATCGCTCCGACTGACAATATAAATACAGGCACCACTCAATTTACACCGGCGTTCCTCGTCATGTCGTTACCACCGGAGGGGAACAGAGAAGAAGAGAGAGCAAGACATCAGTTGATTATGCAAGTTCACACATTTATGTCATAAATTAAAATAATAATGTTCCGATGAGGTAACCGTTGTCCATGTAAAATAATAAAAAATAAACCCAAACACACACACACACACACACACAACACACAGGGTACACCGTTTTTCTGGCTATAACAATATAAGATGGTCAGGTTATGTTGTTTTGTTGTTTCTGTTTTTTTGTCTTTCTTCATGAAGTATCAAGGCACTGGTGTTGTAATAATGGTCTGGTACGCTCAGACCACCACTATGGAAATGCTTCTCTGGCATAGGCACAAAATAGTTATACGTTAACAAATCGCATTTATGAAATCCTAAAATGGAGCAAGCACCAAGTCAATCAAGGTTTTTCTATCTGAGTTTTCTGTTGTAGATTCTTTTTTTTTACCTATTGAAAATATGTATGTTATCGCAATTATTGTTTGTAAGAAGTTTTAAAAAGACTGTTTTTTATTAAAAAAAAAGTAGAAAATCGCCATTGGTTGTCAGTGGGGAGTGTTACACATGAAGACTTTCTTTGTTATTCGTCGGGGAGTGCAAGCGCGTCCTCCCTGACTCTGCCCTTGTTTATTTAGACCTTTATAAGTGCAGGTCGGCTCCATCGCGGTCGTCACACTTAACCCCCCGGCCCGCGTTCATCCCGGTTCTACCCTTGGATCCAAAGAGCCCCGCAAGACGACCATCGCCCCTTACCTCGCTACCAAAATCAAAGTCTTCTGACCCGGTTCTTCCCACGAGAACTCACGCGGACGGGGCTTCCAGGGCATCTAAGGACCCCCCCGCCGGTTCCCCTCCCACGGGGCTGTCGACCACCACACTCGGGTGGTCCACCGACGTCTGCGTCGTCTCCACGGAGACCAGCGAGGCCGAGTTCGTGGAGGGACTGGCGCCGCCGAAGTGGCACCCGTCCACCGACAGCAGCATGGGCGTGCCGGCCTTCCTCAGCCCGTCGGCCACGGTCACGGGCACCTCCTCCGGCGTGACGCCCATCTCCTTGCTGTACTCGGACGGGGACTTCCTCTTGATCCGCTCGTAGTTCTGGTCCTGGCTCTGCGGGATGGTCTCGCTGTCCTGGAATCGGCCCAGCAGCCACACAAAGAAGCCGAAGAGGGCGAAGGCGGCCAGGCTGGGCACGAAGGCCAGGCACTTGATGTCCAGGCTGGCGCCCGTATAGCGGCTGTGGAGGAACATGTCGCGCTGCACGTACGTCTGGTTGGTGGCCGGGTCGGTGTTGCCCGAGCGCCAGGCGTAGGTGAGCGTGCTGCGGTTGAAGCTGGCCAGCGTCTCGGGCTCCTCCACCGTGTAGATCTTCTCCCCGGGGCCCACGTACTGGCCGTACTCGTAGGGCTTGTAGAAGATCTGGTTCTTCCACATGTTCAGGTCCAGGATGAGCACCAGGAAGATGATGCCGTAGTTGAACCACTTGCCTGTGATGGGGGAGGGAGGGAGGGTGCTTTGTTGGTTTTTTAATGGGCAGAATCATCGTCGTTAATGAGCAGGTAAAGAATTAAAGCATCTTGCTCGAGGTTGCCTACAGGCAGACTGCAGGCGTCGGGCTTCTAACCCAGGCTAGGGAATCCAATACCCTAACCACTTCCATGAGTTTCCTATTTATGTCTGTCCTTAAACCTACCTCAGGGCCGACAAATATCCGACTGAGCTGGTCCGAGGTCTGTAATGGGAGCGGGTTGAGGATTATAACGGACAAAAGGGGGTGAGTATACACATAACCACCCCATGTGGCGGCGGACTGAGGGACGTGCAGACGGATTCAGTAATCACACGCAGCGTGCTCTCTGTCGCCTCATCTGAGCGCTGTATTAAAAGCAGTGGGAGTGTTTGCAGGTGAGAGATCCTCCCGGGGGGCTCCCCTGTGGCGATCAGTGAGACACGCGCCATCTGCTGGCGTCAACCAATCCACTCTCTCTCTCACTCTCTCTTCCTTTCTCTCTCTCTCTACCTCACTCTCTCTACCTTACTCTCTCTCTCTCTCTCTCTCTCTCTCTCTCTCTCTCTCTCTCTCTCTCTCTCTCTCTCTCTCTCTCTCTTCTCTCCCTCTCTCTCTCCCTCTCTCCCTCTCTCTCTCCCTCTCTCTCTACCTTACTCTCCCTCTCTCTCTCGCTCTCTCTCTCCCTTTTTTTTTCTCTATCTCTCTATTTCTATCTATCTTCCCCTCCGTCTCTTTCTTTTCCCCCCTTTGTCCCTTGCTCTCGTTCTCTACCTTTCTCTCTTCTCTCCCTCCCCCTCCATCTCTACCTCTTTCTTGCTCACCCCCCCCCTCTCTCTCTCCTCGTCCTCTCCCCCAACCCCCCCCCCCCACCCTCTTCGACCGATCACTTGGTGCCGGAGCGGTGGCCATGATGATTAATTGTACGAGGCGATGCCATGTAGTTAACCCCCACGTTCGCGCTGGCCAGCCACCTGACCAGAACAGCGTGACCTCAGAGCCGTGGGCACGACCGCCAGGCAGAGCGTGAGCGGGGGAAACACTCAGATCCATTTAGAAAAAAATAAGATAAAACGCCCACTGACTGGCTGGCTTAACTCAGGTGTGCATCAGGGCTACTGGGGTCAAGGAGAGAGTGTGTGGGAGCGGAGAAGGACGATGAGTGCTTGCATAACACCTGAACGCAACAGCGTCACACAACAGAGCGGTATTGGTTCGCGGCCGTTAAGGTGGAACCCTTCGTTAAAAACGAAGATAAGTCCAAAAAAACGCACGGAATGCGGGAACATCCACCAAGTTGCATGCTGTTGTGATTTTATAATTACAAAACAAAACTTAGAACAAAGCCTTCCACCCAACCCAGGTTTTCTGGTCAATGCTGACGTGATAAAGGGGAGCCTTTGAAATTCCTGGCGATGCAGTTCCACTTATGTGAACTAATCCTTTGTATGTGGCAGCAGCCATCCTCAGCAGCCAGTGTGCATGGCATCCCCTATCTGTGCCGTGCATATGGTACTCTCCCCGACCTGTGATGTGGATCTCTCCTCTACCTGTGATGTGGATGTGGTACTCTTCCTTACCTGTGATGTGGATGTGGTACTCTTCCTTGAAGATGCCCTTGC
Organism: Melanogrammus aeglefinus; assembly: GCA_900291075.1. Taxonomy (NCBI): domain Eukaryota; kingdom Metazoa; phylum Chordata; class Actinopteri; order Gadiformes; family Gadidae; genus Melanogrammus; species Melanogrammus aeglefinus. Next base: position 449,482 of record OLKM01000072.1, read on the forward strand.
AGACTGGCAGCTTGACCTTGACCTGCGTTGTTGACATTCCTGGCAGGTTCACATCCAGGTCGCCCATGAAGTGAGGAAACTCCCAGTCCTGAGGGCCAGCAAGTGTATGGATTATATACACGATACTTTAATTACACACACACACACACACACACACGCACACGCACACACGCACACACGCACACACACATGTGCACTTAAAGGAAAATATATGCACAAAATTGCACACATAAACACGCACGCACGCAGGCAAACACACACATACACACACACAAACACACACACACACACATACACACACACACACACACACACACACACATGTGCACTTATAGAAAAATAGATGCACAAAATTGCACACACAGACACAAACACGCACGCACGCACACAATCGCACACACCAACTCCCCCAATGCACATCTGCAGAGGAATGAGAGACTGGAGCTACGATCTATTGATACGCTCCATCTTTAGCAGCCCCGGTTACACCCCTGAGTCCCGTGGTTGGAGTTTGTCACGGCTTGACAAGGGGTCAACCAGGGTGAGCTCCTACGGCAGCCATGGGGAGAGAACTGACATGTTCGCACGTCAAAACAAATCAAGCGTCCCCAAGCTGACAGGCGGGTCGTCGGGGAGGACCGCTGCCGCCAAGGTGCGCACACATCTGCATGTGCGCTTTACACACCGACACGCTCGCACACACACGTACACGCACACAGTCTACATTTAAACAATGGTGTTTCATCAATAGTAATTTAAATGTCCTTGAAATGTGATTATGTGGTCCCCATTCCTAGTAAAGCACTCTGAATAGCCTCCGTCGTGGTAGTTATTGAACTTAAAAAGAAATGCCCTTAACATAAACACCGTTGTCACAGGCAGCAGGAAGGACAGTAGTCTACTCATCTAATATAATGAAAAGAAACGGGCCGACATTCATCCACAGCCACGCCACGGACACACAGAGCACCTTTCCTCCCTCTCACCCTGCCTGTTCTGTCACTGGCCATCTGTGATGTGGGCCTCTGAGGTGATCAAGAATGTCCGCGATCACTCTCTGTGATGATCGTAATAGAGAGCCCCGCCTCCCTTGATGTTCATGAACACACGCGCGCACACACACACACACACACACACACACACACACACACACACACACACACACACACACACACACACACACACACACACACACACACACACACACACACACACACACACACACACACAGTGCCCCCCCCCCAGTCTCCCTGGCGTAGTTAGCTGCTGAGATAGCAGCAGCAGACGTGACATTTAAACCGCTCGTTCCTCCTCACCGCCGCGATAATGAGTCTTTCGGAATATCTCAACCTGCCGGGTAATTATGCGTGTGCGTGTAATCTGTGCGTACGGGCGTGTAGATTGGAAGGGGAACATGAAAAGAAACGCGTGTAATGGACAAAGAGGCAAGAGTGAAATCTAGTAAAAGTCGCTCTCTTTTGCTCTCTCCGCACGCTATCTCTCACTCTCTATCTCCTCTCTCTGACTATCTTATCTCCCTCTCTCCCTCTCTCTCTCTCATACACACACACACACACACACACACACACACACACACACACACACACACACACACACACACACACACACACACACACACACACACACACACACACACACACACTTGCACGAGTACAGAGACACATACACGGCCCTGAAATATTGCATTCAATTAAGTTATCCGTGATAATTATTCCGCGGCTAACACACATATAAAGCAGAACATTGCTTCAAGTGTGCAGACGGAAAAAAAAAAAATCTGAAAGATTCTGCGGAGAAACACAGCCAATCAAACGCTGCTTATCCCATCCTTGAGAGCACCAATACACTACAGCGCAGGTCACTAATTGGGTCATTAATAATTTGGAGAACAAACCCTCCTGTCTTTTGTCTTGTGGGAGGAGGTGAGAAGGTTCCCGTTGGAGCAATTCTCAGAGCAAGAGGTGAGGAAAGAGAATCGCTCGGAAATGTTTTTAATGACGAACCCCAAGTGGGTTGGTTTTTTTTTCCGCGGCCCAGAAATGCCATGTAGCGGTAGGCTAACGGAATTCATAAATAACGGAGGCCGTGTGCTAGCCATGAAGCGCAGCATTGGTTGGCGGGGACGGGGGGACGAGGGGGACGGGGGGACGGTGCATATGGGGGTTGAGGCTGGGGTTTGAGACAGGCGAGGCCGTGTGAGATGGAGGACCGGTGGGCGGGGTCAAGGATGCGATGCTATAGGGGCGCTTCGAGGTCTCTCGGCAGGGTCAGAGGGATCAGGCAGACATGCCAGAATATCCCACGGGGTCACGGTACTTGAACGCATCATGGCGCTTTGACATGCAGAGGCCTGAAGGCTCACTACGGGCGTATTATTTCTTTATTAACAGGTAAAGATAAACTGAAGTATAAAACATATATATTATGTATCAAATATAACTGTAAAAATATAAGAACTAGGCTAGGTTGCTTTAGAGAAAGGCAAGCATTTCTCTCTATCTCTGCAGAAACATTAAAGCTAGGATGGGCGATTTGGGAGAAAACAGCCGTTGAGATCCCGTCGCGTTCTCTCCGGTCCCTCCCTGACACGCTCTACCTGCTGTAGCTCCTCCCTCCGAACGCCAGTTATGCGCGTTCATGTGAATTCAGTTACATTGATAGGAAGACGAAACACCATGTCCGATTCCGAGGTAATTAAACATTAGTGCTGATAACTACATAAGTACATATATAGCATCAACATCTTTTTTAATTGCGCTGGTAGGCCTAAGAAAGGTAGCTGTATTAGCCAAGCAAGATAGAAAACTATTAGCTAACAAACTGTAATTCGTTAGCATAAGCTGCCAGAGCTAGTAACCTGGTCATCAATATTATATACTGACGTTTTGAAGTGAGGAATTGTACTACAATAACACTATTTTTTTGCATTATAGTGCACAAGAAGAGACCCCAGTTGGCTCTGGGGATGATTATGTCCCAGGTCCTAGCAGGATATGTAGGGTCAGCGGATGTCCTCTCGGATCAGTATATAATCATAATTGTATAGATAATGTCACGGCCAAAAGCTCTGTGCGCCTCCGGATGGCCGTAGCGCGGGGAGCTCTCGTGGGGATTGGGCTTCACTGGGTTTGTTTACCGGCGTTGCTATGGTTTCCGGCCTTGTGTGTTCCAACTGTTTATTAGGTAGACCTATCTGATAAATCTCTGTCTAATCAATACTTCATTCACTGCCTCTTCCGTGGTCATTACAATATTATGAGTAGACTGCGTCGGGTCCTCCGACGTCTCTCCCTCTTCCACAAAAGGTAAAGACAAGGCAATGGTGGTTATCGTGTTGTGGCGCGACCAATTCAACAAAACTTGCACAGCGACAGATTACGATTTGTGGCGCGACAAAACTTCAGCGACAACGCGAACGGGCGACAAATGTCACGTTTGGTGTGAACGCACAGTGTTAGTGTGACCATAACTAACATATAAAACGGACTGGGAAAAGAACCATGGGCCGATGCAAGACATCCTACAGAGCCGTATTGAAACGGTAACATTACAGAACCGTGATGTAACGGAAATCGTGGCTTTGCCTAGTAAAAAACCATACCAGCCGACGCTTTACATATTCATCACAATATACCATGGAGAGATAACACTATTCCTTACCTGTCTATAAGAAATGTAGCCATCTCAGCGTCCGATTTTAGGTTTTTCAGGTCACGTAACTCTCTCCATCGCTCATAAGCAACGCCAATGTTTACTCTGGTTTTATTTTGAGCTCTCTCCGCCTCCCTTTTAGTAGCTGTCCTTTCAACAAGTGTCTTTCCTCTTTTTTTCGCTGTCTTAGCGGTGTTAGTTGTTGGTATCCGGGGAATGGGAAATTTAGGGGCCGTTGATGAAGACATTGCTATTCATTTGTTGTCCGCCGTAGTAGTGCAAAACTGTCAGACTGCTAGGCTCGTGAACGCTCACGCAGGGACGCACCAACGTCGTTGCGAAGGTGACCGGACGGTCCCACAGCCGATAAGAACGGAGAATCGGAGCCTCGCTCTGATTGGTCAAAGTGTACATGAGCGGTGGCAATTTTTGGGGGCGGCACACAGAGGCAGGGGAGAGCAAAGTGATGAGCAGATATTCTCAGAGCACTTCACCTACATATAGCTGACTGGCTATTATGACATTTTTGCTCAATATTACAGTAAAAAAATTACCCACCCTAGCTTTAACTGTAACCGTTTCTTTCAGAGGAATACATTTGAGCAAGAAAAATGCAGTTAAAAAGAAGTTGAAACAGTGATGTGGATGGGTAATTACATTGTAGCAAGAAACCTCCCAAAAAAATGTTAAACCATTCCAAAAGCAAAGGAGGCTCCACTAATCTGTTATGTAAATGTATGCAAATTCTAAGACGGTTTTCACGAGGTCCTTCAGATAAGAGGGTGTGATGATATAAAACCAGGTTGTGTGTTCGTTAGAAGACTAGAGTGTGTTCGTTATAAAACAAGTTGTGTCTTTATTAAGGACCAGAGTATGTTTGTGTTAGAAGACCAGAGCGTAAGTGTGTGGGTTATAAGACCAGTGTGTGTGTGTGTGTGTGTGTGTTGTGTGTGTGTGTGTGTGTGTGTGTGTGTGTGTGTGTGTGTGTGTGTGTGTGTGTGTGCAGCTCTCCAAAGAGTCCTGCAGGTGATTAGCATAATCAGCAGAGTAGAAACATACATTTAGGACGCTGGCGACCATCAGTCTGCCGCCAGGACGCCGCCTCTACTACGCGCCCAGCAGGCCATCACGCGGCCCGCTCATCACGCATTGGGAAGGGGGCGGTTGAATTAGGCAAGCATTCAAATCGCACACGCGCCATTGGTCGACCCTTCTGGTTCCTAGATAGCCACTTGACAGCATCGATGTATCTCTCTCTCTCTCTTGCTTGTGCTCTCTCTCTCTTGTCCCCTCTCCTTCTCTCTCTCTCTCTCTCTCTCTCTCTCTCTCTCGTCCCCTCTCCTTCTCTCTCTCTCTCTCTCTCTCTCTCTCTCTCTCTCTCTCTCTCTCTCTCTCTCTCTTGCTTGTGCTCTCTCTCTCTTGTCCC